>NJES01000061.1:0-47378 GCA_002591395.1 Ophiocordyceps camponoti-rufipedis | reverse complement strand
CCCCCCTACCCCCCAAAACCCAGCCAACGCCCCCCCAAACAAGCCCAGTCAGTCCCGCCGTTAACCCCCCCGGGTCTCCGTTATCCCTCCGTTTCCACAGACTAGGCTCCGTATCAAATCTGCCAGCTGCCAGTCCAGCAACCGTTTACCAAGCCCTCACGTGCAACAACATTTCCAGAATCTATAAAAAAAAACAAGGCTGTCAGGTTCTTCCCTTTCACGCGTTCCATCTCATCACGGGCGGCATCCGCATCGGAAACTCATCCCCCGCCGTCAACCCCTTTCATCCCATTGTTTAATGAGAGCGAGATAATCATGGCACCTCCCGAATATCTCTGCGCAAACCTCGATGGTGATTCGAGCGAGTGCGAGAAAAAAGCGAGATATACGTGCAAAAATTGCTTCCTCGTTGCCGTGCGTTCCCCCCCCTCAGATCAACAAACATCATCTCCCTAAACCTACTACCCTTCAGTACTGTGGAAGAGAATGCCAGAAAGCACACTGGCCTCAGCACAAGATTGACTGCAAGTCCCCTCTCATCAGGGACGACTGGGAGCCCGCCTGGGTGATGGAGAATAGACGGCCTGCCTTCTACGACGAGGAAAAGATGCAATACTCGCCTCCTGTCATCAAGTATCTCTGGGGAAACATCCCAGCTATTGATATTGTGAAGCTCGAGGACAACGAGGGCGTCGACTATAAACAGGACCTACGCCTCCTGTTTGCGGGTATGACACCCCCCCTAAAGGATTCTCTTCTCACCTTCGACTAACCAGCCGGCCACAGCATCTGGCGATCTTCGTAACGTTGTCAAGACTATTGCACAGCTGCCTACAGGTTACACTCACAGGGTTCACGTTACCATCAACGACATCGACCTCGAGATCGTCTGTCGAAACGCTCTCTTCCTCCTCATCGCCCACGCCATCCAAGACGCAGACGAGGCAGCAGACTGCATCGTCCATCTCTGGTACTCAGCATACCTCCGTCCCTCACACATAAATATTCTTCAGACGCGTATCCGTCCCCTCCTCAAGGCCGTCTGCGCGGGCATATCGTCCAGGGCCCCCAAGTCCCTCATCGGCAAGTCCTGGGTATTCGGCAACCGCTCGCTTCGGCTCGTCATGAGGAGAGAGTCCTGGATCCTCCTCCTCGCCTTGTTCCATCGCAACCATACCTTTACTCTCGAAGAGGCCCGCGAGATTCGCGATGGCGTCACCGCCAACGAGACGCGTGTTGACTGGCAGGAACGCATCTTTTGCTGCCAGCCGCCCAAGCATCGTCTCTGCATGCAGCGTTTCCGCAAGGACGGAATCCTCCTCCCCTTTGGAGCCTCTCGAGCCGACTTTACAGAGCCAAACCCGTGATGCCCACCGCCCGTCTCATTGAATCTCGCGCTCGACTGACAGCAGCTTCGCTACCTAGGACTCTGTTTCTGGCCACGTACTGGCCGCTGCTGGACGATGCCGACCCTTCGTCCGGATGGTATTCCAAGGACATTGCCGAGACGTCGAGCGGGCCCGCCTCTTCCGACTTGTATGGGAAGCTATACTATCACGTTCGTGAAACGGTTCAGGCCTTCATTGGACGTATCGCCGGTGGTCAGGTCTCGTTCCGTCTCCTCAACCTGGACGCCGCCGATCTCGTAGATCACGTCAATGGCGAGCACTTTAGCCGAATCGAGGTAGGCAAACAAGTCATGCCCAACAGAAGAACAGTCGTTGAAAGCACATCAACCGCAGATATCCAACCTCGCAGACACGTCCTGGCTCGGCATCCACCGAACCCTCCTCTTCATGGTCCCCCTTCTGCAGTCCCCAACCCTCAACCCACACGCAACGCTCATCACCCTCTTCATGAACGCCGTCGAAGACACCCTGACGGGCCCGGACAAGGTCCGCAAGATGGACGCCTCCGTCACCGCCCGCCTCCGCAGCTACCTCAAGGGCGGACGCCTCGACAAGGCCCCCACCGTTGAGATCATCAAGACGGCCATGGCCATGGACATTGTCTACTCTTACGACGATACCTTTGACCGGTAAGTGTGGTACAAGAGCACCCGGGATTATCATTGTGGCTGAATTCGTTTAGATATGCGTCTCTTCATAACTTCGGCCAAGCCGCCGCCATCCTGGGAACTGCCATTAAAGAGGAGCATACCATCGTCGAGAAGTGGCCCTACAAGCTGAAGCTGGTTCCTGGTCAGCCCAAGGCGCAGGAGGAGTTTACACGCGTTCTCGGCTCTTGGGCCATCGGCAAGGAGCGCTATATCGAGTGGAAAAGGATCATCTGAGTTATGAGACTTTCGACGGATCTTTGTTCTGCTTTAACTTCTTCGTAATTGTCTAGCAGTTCTAGATGCCACTTGGCAGTAGGACAGATTAATTTGCCTCTTAGACGGGCCATGAATTCACCATCTCTTAATCCTGAACCGTCTCACCGTGACCGTCTCAGCAACCTACAATCTCGCAAACACCTTGCCGAAAATCTCCTTGGCCTTGAAAAGATTCACCATACAGATCCGCTCATTATCCAAATGGGCCGCGTCACTGGCCCTCCCACACGGCAGATGAGCCGCCGGCGCGCCAAACTCCTTCTCCAGGAAGCGGATGGCCGGGATGGAGCCGCCCTCGCGGATATACAGCGGCTGCTTCGGCTTGACGGGCTTCGACGCCTCCTCGTCAGCTGCCGCCGCCCTCCTCGTCTTTCCCTCCTCCTCGTCCTCTCCAGCGTCCCTGTCCTGCTTCGCGCCCCCGCGGCCGAAGCAGCCAGGCCAGGCCTCGACAATGGCCTGTCCCAGCGTGCGGAAGATGGCGTTGGTCGGGTCACCCAGCCAGGGCTCGGCCTTGTTGTCGATATTGACTGTCAGCCGGTTCTGCGACCGGAGCAGCGAGAACTCGCGTCGCAGAAACCAGGCCAGCGCCTCGGCCACTTCCTCGACCTCCTGCCCTGGTACCAGCCGCAGGCTGATATGCGAGCTCGCGTGGCTGCTCACCAGGCTGCCCTCCGGGCCCGACACCTTGTAGCGGTGGATGGTGAGGTTGGGCTCTCGCCAGCGCGCCATAAGCGATTGCTTGAGCGTCTGCCTCGTCATCTTGGTCGTCGTCTTCTCGTCTGCGCCATGACGCGTTAACATTGACGCAATCTCGTCGAACCTCGCCTCCTCCTCGGGTCCCATAGGCGGCACGCCATCGTAGAATCCCGGGATCTGTATCCTGTTGCCGCCGCCCTTGAGCCTCGACAGAATGCTGGTCAAGTCTGACAGCGGCTCGTTGACCAAGTAGGAGCCGTCGACACCCGAGTGTAGATCAGGACGGGGCGCGTCGACGCAGACAGTCGCGTGGAGAACACCCCGGAGACCGTACGTGAGGCAGGGAACCTCGTCGTCGAGCCAGTAGCTATTGGCGAGTAGGATGTAGTCGACGTGGCCGATGAGATGCTTGTGCCTCCTGACGGCCTCCTCAAAGCCCCTCGAACCAAACTCTTCCTCCCCCTCGATGAGGAAAACGACATCGTTCTCCAGCTTCTGCGCCTGCATCAGTTCCGTCACCGCGTAAACAGCAGCGACAATGGGGCCTTTGTTGTCGCTGACGCCGCGGCCGTAGAGAAAACCGTTGGTTCCCTTGAGCGTGAAGGGATCCGTCAGCCATTTGCCCTTGCGAGTGTCTGCAGCGACGACATCGTAGTGGCCGTAGAAGAGAATGCGTTTCCGGTCCTGAGCAGACTCCTTCTTGCCCGCGAAGCGTGCGTAAACGAGGGGGTTATGCGCCTTGTCAGTGCTGAGCATCTCGACGTCACCACCGAGGCGCTTGAGAAGCGCGCCGAGAAAGGTAGCGCCCTTACGGCAGTCCTCAGCGTGATCCGGTCGAGACGAGACCGTCTTGTACGAGACAAAGTCGGCGAGAGTAGAGATGAGCAGATCCTCGTTGCCATCCGTCGCCGGCCTCTCCGGCAGGTCCTTGTCCTTGATTGACCATATGGATATGCTGCGATCGTTGGCCCCGGTGATGAAGTACTTGTGATGGCCGTAGGTGGTGACGGCTGAGGCCAGGATCTTGCCCTCATGGGCGTTCCATTTGCTCAGACATTGGTATTTCTGGCTAACGTCTCCGGACGAGGCATGGCTATAGGCACCGTAATGGGCTGTGCTGTACCTCTTTTTTGCGTCAGGGCTTAATGACAGGGATGAATGATTGTGCTTTTGTACTCACACTCGCACAGCCGTTGGTCGATGCTGTCCAGAGATGACCCCATCCCATCTGCAGCGACATGACGTTTCCTCCGTGCGCCTTGATGACCCTCAGTCTCTGAGTGGTGTCCAGATCCCATAGCTCGACGATGCCGTCAAGCTTCCCAGCGTATAGAAAGGAGCCGTCGAGGGCGAGAGACAAGACCGATTCGGCATCATCGCTGCCCAGCGTCATGAGCTCCTCGATCCCGCCACTGCCGGCCTCGTCTCGACCCTCATCACGGCAACGACGCCGGCCTCCAAGGGTCCAAAGCTTGATTGTACCGTCACCACCGCCAGATATCAGGACGTCGTCGTCGGCGTCTACCTCGACCGTGGGCCCCGTGGCCATGAGCATGCAATATACGTAGCCGTTGTGGGCAAAGCGTCGGATAGAGCTTCCGTCAATCTCGAGAACAGCCTGAGCGCGCGGGATCAAATTCCACCGGCCGTCGTTCCTCCTGGGCGTGCTCGAGCCGCCAATGGCCTTGGAGTCGAAGAAGCGATGACTCCTGCGGTCCGGGTGCCGTTGCGAGCCCGCGGCGACACGCGAGGCGGTGTCGGCCAAGCCCACCCATTGGATTGACGTGTTCTGAGCGCCTATGTAGAGGGCATCTCGCTGGGCGCTATAGGCGGTGCAGAAGATGTCGCCCACATCGTGAACGCCGTAGATCTCGTACAGGCGCCGCAGCGTCTTGGGACACCAAACGTTGACAATTGGATCGCCGGCGCTCGAGAAGAGAAGAGAGCGGTCGGGAGAGAGAAAGAGGGAGAGGACGCTGCGCTTGTGAGCCTGGACGAGGTGTACCTGATGAAAGGTGGCCAGCGACCAGACGACAATCTCTCCGTCCTGAGTGCCGGCGAAGATGGCATTGTGCTCAGGGCTGACTGCGAGAGCGAGCACGGAGCTGCCATGCTCGAGGCCGTGAACGAGCCGCGGAGAGCTATGAGGCGACTCGCTCGAGGGCGAAGTGAGGTCTGGCTGGGCGGTGACAGACGGCATCGCAGTGGCGGTGATGGTGGTTGTGGTTGTGGTTGTGGTTGTGTTGGTGGTGGTTGGGTCCATGACAAGTCAGCTGAGGGGGCCGGAGAAGGGCGACTGGGCGCTTTGCGGGAGCATGGCTGGCGATTGACTGGCCTGTGAGAAGCGGTGTTTCTGTTGGGCTTCTGGGGATACAGAGAGGATGGAAGAATTTGAAGGTTCGGGCATGTACGAATAATCCATCCCGCCATCCATGGATGACGCGGGAGAGCTGATGCCGTCAACTTGCAGGGGTTACAGGGCAGCCAGGGGATGATGGTGGCGGTGAGGGCCGACTGGAGCCCCCTGGCAGGCCTGGACCCACGTGGCGGGCGCCCGATGGAACCTTGCGGGCGGGACATAACTTCAAGCTTCCCAGTGACAGGTGCATCGGGAATTTATGAATTGCACCATCATATTGCTCTCTCAGAGGATATAGACAGTAACGAGGACGAATACATACACTCCCTAGTCCAGCAAAATCTCAAACTCATACTCCCTGTCGCTCCTCAGCTGATATCGCGGCAGCGTCCATGGTCCACATGAAGCCGTCCCCAGCCCATGATGCGCCCAGTCCAGCTTGACAACCACGTCTTCCCTCCTCTTTGCTCTCAGCTCAAACGGATGCTTACTGGAATCCACATCCGCCGTCGAGTATCGCGCGGCTGAGAAGCTCGCGCCCTCGAGGTCGCCGAAGCGAGCCCTCAGCTTCCGCTCCCCTCCGGAACCGACCAGCTCGACCGTCCGGACATCTGTCCGGTTTCCACCGTCCTGAGGAAACTCGTAGTCGACCCAGAGGTCATCTATTGTCGCTTCCCATTCGCCCAAGAGCTGTGATCGCTTCTTGTCCCGGTACGATTCCCCCGGACCCCGGCCCCACCACCGGACCCGGTCCGCGCCGCCGAGGCCAAGCGTCAGGCCGATGCGGGCCAGCGTCTCCGGAAGACCCGGTCCGCACGGCTTCACTTGCACCTGAATGCAGACTGAATCGCCTCGAAAGCTATATGTCCATGCGTTCTCGATCCCCCAGCCCAGCGCCGGGGGTGCCATCCTCTCCGTAACCTCGACATGCAGCCCGTCCGTGGAGGCGTGCCACTTTACCATGCGCACCTGGCTAGTCATCTGATGGAGACGCCGTTCGAACCACTGTCTGCCGTGTCCGGACCTGTCATTGTCTGTCAGGGCGCGGTACAAGTCCATCCGGATCGGTTCCGTGAGCATCTCCGCCTGACCCCCTCTCTTCCAGCTCGTCAGCATGCCCGTCACCAGGTTCATAACCCACGTCGAGCTTTCCGAGGCCGAGGTGATGGTGAGAAGTCCGTCTTCTGTCTGGTCTGCCCTTGGCCGAGGCATTGGGGGCTCCAAACCCCGGAGCCCAGCCAGAGACAGCGGCTTCGAGACTCGTAGTTCTCCTGTGGCGACGACGTGGTTCTCTGGAGCCCAGCTTGTCGAGTGTTTCAACTTGAAGAAGAGCTGAAGAAAAGATTCGCCACCCACCGCCTCTAGCAGCATGCTCTCGTGAAAGTCGTCGAGCTCAACGCTGGCCTCGCCATGCGGCTTGACTCCTGAATGTGGCCGTCAGTGATAACATCACCAACCGACTTGGTAAGACCTCAGGCGTCAACGCACCGCTCGGAATGGTTACGCTTCCGGCATATGTAATGCCTTTGGCTTCCGTCACAATGGTCCACGAGGCTGCTAGGTGGTCGAGACTGAGGAAGTCGTAGCGGTTCACGACGGTAACCTGGTGATGATGTCGTGCCACCGTCTGCACCGGCTCGATAGACTTGGCATACTCAGCCATGTTGGGGGTTAGACAGTGCTCAGACCAGAGGAGTCCGTCCATGATGAAGTTGTAGTCGTTGGGCTCGTCACCAAAGTCGCCCCCATAGCCCATGTACTCGATGCCGTCTTTGGTCCGTGTCCGCAAGCCCTGTGCTCATCAGCCCGTCCATACGGCGACCCTGTATTCAAAGGAGCTTACATGGTTCGCCCATTCCCAGACGAAGCCGCCCATGAGTCGCGGGTGCTTGTAAAAGAGGTCGATGTACTCTTTGGCGTTGCCGACCGAGTTTCCCATGGCGTGCAGAAACTCGCAAAGAACAAGGGGCTTCTTCCACTCTCTCGCCTTGGCAAAATCGTTGACGACGCTGTCAATAGTGGGATACATTCGGCTAAAGATGTCGGCCGTCTTGGCCTGGCTGTCACCCTCGTAATGCACCAGCCTCGTGTCGTCGATGGACTTTATGCAGTCGTACATGGCCTGATGATTCCGGCCGTAAAAGGCCTCGTTTCCCAGCGACCATAGAATGATGGACGCGTGATTCTTGTCACGAGCAACCATCTGGCGTGCTCTGTCGACGTATTGCTCGCACCAGTCCGGGTTATCAGACGTGTACGACGCCGGGTCGCGTCCGACGTTCTCGAAGCCATGACACTCTAGATCGGCCTCGTCCAGAACCCATAGACCGAGCTCGTCGGCGACGTCGTACAAGCGCGGGTCGTTGATCTGGTGAGAGGTGCGGATGGCGTTGACGTTGCACTTTTTCATGAGCATCAAGTCTCGCCGCATAAAGTCGTACGGAACGGCCCTGCCATGGTCGGGATGATGCTCGTGACGGTTGACGCCACGGAGCTTCACGGGACTCCCATTGACGCAGAAGACGCCGTCGATGAGGCCGGCAGTGCGGAAGCCGATGTGCTGCGCCAGGCAGCAGACATCTTTTCCAAACGTGAGGACGAGTGTGTACAAGTTGGGCGTCTCGGCTGTCCACTTGAGCGGTTCATCGACGTCAAGCTCAAACATGGCTAAGCCGTCAATGTCCTTGGTTTCGCTGACGACCTCGTTCTCGTCAGCGTCGAGTAGCTTCAAGCTGACGGCCGACGCCTTGCTCGTCTCGACCTTGACCTTTAACACGGCATTTCTAAACTCATCGTCCAGACAAGTGACGACGTGAAAGTCGACAGGGTGAAGCGACGGGAAGGCGTGCAAGTACACATCACGGAAGATGCCGCTGAGCCACCACTGGTCCTGGTCCTCTATGTAGCTGCCGTCACAGCGCTGATAGACCTCGACGGCCAGCGTGTTGGACTGTCCCATCTCGACCAGATCCGTCACGTCAAACTCACTAGGGTTTCTGGATCCCTGTGAGTAGCCGACGTCTCGGCCGTTGATCCATACGGAAAAGGCCGCGTCGACGCCTTCGAAACGTAGCCTGAGCTGGTGGCGGGCGAAGCTGTCACGGACCACAAACGTCGTGAGATACCTGCCGCACTCGTTGTCTTGATACGAGATGTTGGGCGGATCAACGGGCCAGGGGTAGATAACGTTTGTGTAGTGCGGGCCTTTGCCATGGCCCTGGAGCTGCCACATGCCGGGGACGGTGATGTCCGAGAAGTCGGTGGCGGCGAAGCCCGGCTTGTGAAAGAGGCGAGGGCCGTCGAAGGGCGACCGGGACAAATGGAACTTCCATGTCCCGGAGAGGCACTGGGCCTTGGCCCTGCTGACGTCTCGTGAGAGGGCGTCGGTCTGGTTGTCGTAGAGGAAGAAGTGGCTGCGTGGCAGGAGGGTTTTGCGGTGAATAACGTGGATATTGCTCCAGTCGGGCTGAGAAGGGGGGAAGTTGGGCATTGTGCTTGTGATTTGAGATGGAGATGTGAGACACAGCAGTGTCTCTTGTTGTTTGCTGGCCTATGCCGTGGTCATGGTAAAGGAAGGCTAAATGGGGGAGAGTATGATGTGGAAGCGGAGCGTTGATGAGGGGTAGGTGGTTGTAGATGGTAGTTGGTAGGTGGACACAAGCACACTACAAGCTGAGCCACTCTGAAGACGGTAGAACTGTTCAGTCTGCAGCGTGGTAGGAGGTCTGTATCGCCCAAGTTGTCATCTGCCATTGATCTGTAAGTGATGGATATGTAGGCAACGGGTCGTACCGAGCGAACCTGCATCGTCGTCCTTATCGATGGCCATGTGCGCTATCTATCGACAATGAGATCATCGCACCTGAAGCAGTAGTACATAATAGCGTCTCGGACGTCGCGCCGGACGACGCGTGGACTTGGCGGCTGGACACGCCCCTGTCAGCATCAGCCCCAACCACTCGCAGGCAGCCTCTAGCCGCTGAACATTCACCATGCAATGGAAGAGACCATATAACCCGGAGCCCGACTCCCGCGACCTCACGTCCAGTCCACCCTACGCTGAGTCGACGACATGGCCGGCGGCGAACCCGAGCTGTTCGTGGCCATCGCGGCCCTCGCCGTGTCCATTGTCGCCCTCATGGCAACCTTTATGCAGGTGATCCAGCAATACTACGCCTCGGCATCGGGCTACTCCAAGTGCAACGAAAAGGTCATGGGCGGATGGGCCAAGAGCAAGTCACGACACTTCTCGTGGGACGAGCTGCGCTACGAAGTCCAGTTCGAGGCCCCCGTCATCTTCGTCTCGCCTCCGACCAACAAGCGCGGTCCTGTGCAGGACGCCGAGATATACGTCCTCAATGGCACCGAGAAGAGCAAGGCTGCCACTGACACCACGTCCAACCTTGACGAATCCAAGGACAAGACGGCCAAGGAGAGTATCCATACCGCCGACAACGAGCGTGCCTCGTGGCTCGTCCTTCTCAACGCAGTTCAGGATATGGAAGCCAAGTCCGCGGCCTGGCAGAGGGAGCAGTACAAGCGCCTGAGCAGCCTCGGACCCCCCCAAATCAACCGCCCGGAGCTGCCGTCCGAGCCACCGTCCTTTGACCATCATCACTCTCTCGCCGTCGTGGTGCAGCGGAAACGCAAAACCTGGGACACGATGCCCTCTTCCGTCTCGCGTCCGTACGCCACCACCACCATCTGCCATCTCGTCGAGATGATGGCGGCTCTCGGCGTCCACTGGAAGGAGTTTGACCGCAACGCCGACCGCTATCGCGCAGAAGGAAACGGCTTCATGCTAATGGGCGAGAGGCTGAGCGATCTAGGCCTCATCTTTTCCTTCCAAGTTTACGGCAAGTATCGCTTCGAGAGCAGCCGCGTCATCCCCGTCGACGACGTCAAGGAGCTCTGTTTCGGCTTCGTTCCCACCATCTACCGCGAGACCGTCGACCATAGCCGGCTGGGCGGCCCCAGTGACGAGCCCTGGAACTTTGCCTTCTTGCACGGCTACCTGCACATGGCTACCAGGAGGGATATCTCTGAGACTCTCATCGCCATCGGCTGTAATAAGAATACCGTTCGTCGTTTCACCCACGAGAGCGGCAAGACGGCCCATCTGTTTCCTTGTCAGTCTCTCTCCACGCAACTTGTGGAGCAGCCCGGCTGACGATGTCGTCCAGTGTCCTTTGAGATTCTCGGCATGATTGCTCGCACGTTCCACATCAGGAACAGCTGCTTTACCTACCTTCCGAACCCAACGCCCGATCGCTGGAAGGAAAAGTCGTTTTCTCTCAGAAAGATGCTGGGGGCTTATGGAAGCCGCTTCGAGGACGACATATCCGGATCTCCTCGAAATGCCGCTGTCCGGAGCCGCATCGCCCGACACATTGAGGAAATATCGAGATACCAAGGGGCTTCCCAAGGCCTCCTTCGTCTCCAAGCACTTCACTCAGCTCTCGATGATGCCGATGAAGTCCTCACGGCGCGAGCTAGAAGCAGAAGACAAAGCATTGCCGATGAGCCTCATTTGAGTGACGCCTCCGCACAAGACCCGGCTCGGAAAAGGGCGCAGAAGCTTCGTCGCAGGATGGTCATGAACGTGCTCCGTTATCACATTCAAGAGGTGGTCCGACTGCTCAATAGAAACCTGGAAGCTCAGCAGCTGCAGGTTCCGGAACAATCCCCGACCTCACCCATCAGCCGCCGCCAAGCCAGCGCAGACGGAGATCGGGGGCCGTTCGAGGACATTAACGAATCTAGTCCGGACGAAGTTCATATTGCCTTTATGGACGTCTACTTTGGCGTCATTCGAGGGCAAGTCGCGTATCTCGCACGAGAGTCTGTCAAGCGAAGACTCGATCGGCGGCAAGAAGCCGAGCCCCATCAGCACGCCAGCTTTGGCGGACGCACATGGCGGAACTCGGGCGACACAAACAGCAGCTTGGCTGTTTTGGACGACGCCGAGCCGGCGGTTTCGGGCGTGGATGAACCCAAAGACGGGGACGGGCTCGGTTCCGCCGATGGAGATCAAGACGGGGAGATGACGTCGTTGGCGAACGAGCCGGTCGGGTATGACGATGTCTGGTGTGTCCTGATCTTTCGGATGATTTGTTGGCTCATGTTGCATAACTTTGACGAGCGAGATGTGCAGATTAGCAAAAGCGAGCTTATAGGTAGTCGGATGCCTGTGTATGTATCTTGATGATGTTTGGGCGTGTCTGTGGAACAGGGAGAGCTCTACTGCCAGGAAACGATGATGTTGGATATCCGGAGAGACTCGAGAGTTGAAGAGGGGGAAAGCTGGCAAGACAAGACTGACTTGAAGACGGCATCGGGTAGTCAAGACTTGGTAGATGAAGAGAAAAAAACCACGGACGCTGGAATTGCCCTCATTAGGTAGGTACTAGACTCGCAGACATAATTACTGGGTAATAGACTTCTAGAGCGCATACATACACACCTATTCTTCGTAGAGTCGTCACATAGGGAATATCACGACATGCCAAGGCATGAGGTGGGCAGACGAACGAGCGGCACCAGGCGGAAGCCATCGACATGAGCTTCTGAACATAGCGCGCTAACAGGAGCCCGTGGCATCCACGAGGCGTAGAGTTAATGTATTCGTAAATGTAAATCACCTTCTGCAGCTGGCAGAAAACGTCGTCTCCTGGGTCAGGTGCCGAGATCGGGCGCTAGAGACACAAGCGCGCCGGCAAGCGCGTGCCCAAGCGCGACTCTCGCTTGACTGACTCTACCGAGGCCGACGGCGATCGGAGCTGTCGGAAGATAACTACTAGGTACGAATAGGTAGGTAGATGAAGGGCGATGGGTTGCCTCGTCAGGCAGCTTGGACCGGACAGAGACTTGTTTATCTCGTCCTCCCGCCCTGAATCATCGTGTGCAACATCAGCAGCATTACGAGAGAGCTTTCGAGATTTTTTCCAACCGTCCGAGTGCGAATAGGAGCCCGGAGCATGACCTGTTGGACGGACGTGCGCGACAAAAAGGGGCTCTGACCACGGTACTAAAGAGAAGCTACCTGCGAAGCGCGTGCCTGCTTCTCTCGTCAGCCCACGACTTACATGGTTGGATCACGTCCGGCGGCGCATAATAAACCGGACGCGTCAGGCCTTAGACTTATATGTATACAGCCTCCACAGCCGCCGTCGAGTCGCATGGAGTGCCACCTGAAGCACCAGACGGGGCTCTGCCACAGAAGGCCTCAAAGGGGGGACGCGACGGGACACAAAACCCGAGGGTGGTGGCTCAAAGAGCCCTTGCCTTATTAGGTAATACTAGCGTTGTCGCCGCGGGAGGTCCTTTATGCACTGGCAGAACCTTGACTTTTTGCATTCGACGGTGCGCATAATGACAGATTCATGGAATCGTCTTCTTCCCCAGTCGTCCATGGGCGAGGGCTTGGCCCCCCGTGTCATGGCCTGCTGGTCCGAAGCCGTAGAGCCGATCGCATATCGTACATAGTATTCGTAGAAGCTCCGAAATTCACTGCCCCAGAGCCAGATCGGTACCGCCGTCGCCCATGTCATTTGCTTCCGCGACAGATTCTCAATCCCCGAGGTACCTCTACCTACCTACCTGCCTCTCGGGGTCGCCTCCTTGCACCCGCAAACACCCTCCTCTGAGTTCTCCTCTGAGAGTCCTCTCCCTGTCGGGATTTGTGCCAGTAGCAATCGCCCGCCCGGACCATTTGATTTTTGGCTGACGCTCAGCGGACTTCTCCTCGTCCCTTCGTCCGTTCTGCACGCTGCAGAGGGTAAGCCCCGGTGTTTTTTTTTTCCCTCCCCCCCTCCTCCCCTCCCCTTGACGCCAGGTAGGTACCTAGCCGCCGCCGTTCGTTCCTTCCCTCGCCTTCCCCGAGCGAGGCGCAACCCGTTTCCGCGCGACACCCACGCGCTTCCCCCCTCGCACGGAAAAAAAACCAGAGGGCGAGACGAGAGCAGGCGAGACGAGAGAGCGAGAGAAGACTGATCTCCGTCCGGTAGGGACTCATCGCCGGACCGCGTCGCCTCGATCCGCTCCCGACTCCCGCCTGCTGTCCCTGGAGCCTGCCGTCCTCGATCCTGTTGTCCTCGAGCCTTCCGTCCTCGAGCCTGGGAGGAGACGGAGACAGAAAAGAGCCAAGGCGACATCACATCATGACGTCCTCGCCTACGCCTGCCCGTCGGGCCCGAACCCCTCGACGACCCAGGAGCGCCCAGACGGTATCAGCAAACACGCCCGAGGCCGCGAGCCATCGCTTCCAGCTCCAGGTCAGCGAGTGCGTCGAGACTCGCACCGTCACCACCACGACCTGCCTCACCCGCAAGTTCCCCCGCGTCTTCGTCGACGATCCGCCTCCGCTCCAGAGCCTCGACTCCAAGGAATATCCGCTCGCCTCGAAGCCGACGCCGCGAGAACTGCTCGACTTTACCTACATCATGTCTGATGATGCCCAAGACGACGAGGCTGACCTCGACTACGATGTGCCGTCGAAACCTGTGAGCCACCTTCACTCTCCTTCTGCCTCTTCAGTGATGTTCCCCTCTCCTCTGTTTTCCTTTCGAGTCATAACCAAGTGGGAGGCATGTCGGATTGTGCTACAAGACCCCAGCATCCCGCGCCGTGCCCAACACCGATTCTCCACATGCGTGGCCAAATCAGTGGCGGTCTGCCCATGCCACACGTTTGCTGACCATACATCGTGCCTCTAGACCAACCGCACCGCCAAGGTTACCATGACACCCGTCGCCCGCAAGCCCGAGCCCGGTGTCGGCCAGTCTCCTCGAGTGCAGAGCCGACGGATGCGACAGACGCGTCACGGCGCCGCCGACTCCTCGACTGCCAGCACTCCCGCCGCTGTCTCGCAGCCCGCCGGTTCCGCGTTTCTGGCCCGGCCGTCTCGGGGGCCTTCTCGCCCGCCTGCCGCCCAAGGCAAATCACGCCGATCCATGATCCAAGGTGGCGGCGCCGCCGTTCGTCCCGAAGACGGCGGCTGTCCGGGCGCGACCAGCCGCCATCCGGCACGAGGGTCCGATGCCACCTCGACATTGCTTGGCACGCCCGACGCGTCGCAGCTCGTCACTTCCGCTCTCCAGTCGCCCCGAAGACGCTCCTCGGTACATCTGGACTCTCTCCAGAACTCGCCCATCACCTCGACCCTTGGCGGTTCGCAGCTCCCTCCCTGCAGCATCGCAGCTGCCGCCAGCCCTTCGGGCAGCGACGCCTTCACCGTCTTCAGCAGTAACGTGGCCACGCCGCCCATCACCGATGCCGATGCTGCCCCTTTTGGCGACGCCGACCTCGACGAGGCCTTGCAACAGTCCGTTCGCGGTCTGCAGCACAGGCCTTCCGTTGACGTCGTCGCCACTCAGGATGCTAGCCTCCCTAGTCCAAGGCTCTCCCCTACCCTGGCGGCCTCTCAACCTGCTTCGACTGATCAGGACGATGACGAGACTCAGGACGGTCTGAGCCAGTCGTTGATGGATGCGGGCTCCTCATGGATGGTCGATTCTCAATTTACGCAAGACGGAGACCATCTGGATGATGGCGACATGCTCCGTAAGCTCCAAGATGCGCACATGATCAAGCAACTTGGCGCAGCCAGGACGCCACCCACGCCCGTCATGTTGGATACGCAGTCGATGCTCGAGGCCTTTGACGCGATGAAGACGGAGATGAAGACGTTTATGATGTACCAGTTTCTGCGTCGGTGTCCCCGCACGACGCTGCGCGTCATCGCAGATACAGTCAATCCGGCCCTCAAGTGCGATTTTCTGTTGCAGCTACCGCCTGAGCTCGCCTACAACGTGCTCTCGCACCTCGACTGTCGCGACCTGTGCCGGGCCGCTCAGGTGTCCAAGCATTGGCGCAATATGGTGGACCGCAACGAGACGGGCTGGAAAGAACTTTTCGATCGGGACGGCTTCGTTCTGCCGCCCGGCGAGCTGGCCAAGGCCGTCTTGCAGGGATGGGGGTGGCAAGATCCAGCCGGAGCCACCGACTACGAGATGGACTTGAGCATGCAGGGTCGCCTGACGTCGTCCGAGTTTGAGCTGACGCGGAACCTGCGACAGAGTGTCACGCTGCCGAGGTTGAGATCGTCGAAGCGGAAGCGCGGCCTCAGCGCCTATTCGGCCTCGGAACGGTCGAAGCGGCGGGCTGCGGCCGCCCAGCAGCCGGCCACTTCACGGGAACAGACGGGCGAGCCCAGGCAGCACAAGTCGGAGGGTCCCATGTCGGCTGCCAGCGCGGCGGCCGTGGCGGTGCCTGACCCCAAGCTGGGCCTACCGAGCCTCCGGCAGCTTCATCTGTACAAATCCCTGTACCGGAGGCACTTCATGATCCGTCGCAACTGGACCAGCAACGACGTCAAGCCCTCGCACGTTGCCTTCGCGGCGCACCCGCGACACGTCATTACCTGCCTGCAGTTCGACAACGACAAGATCATCACGGGCAGCGACGACACGCTCATCCACATTTACGACACCAAGACGGGCAAGCTACGCAAGAGGCTCGAGGGCCACGAGGGCGGTGTATGGGCCTTGCAGTACGAGGGCAACATCCTCGTGTCGGGCTCGACGGACCGGTCGGTGCGCGTCTGGGACATGGAGCGCGGCCTCTGCCAGCAGGTCTTTTACGGTCACACCAGTACCGTCCGATGCCTTCAGATCCTGATGCCGACGGAGACGGGCAGGGATGCGGCGGATCGGCCAGTGATGCGACCGGAGAGACCGCTCATCATCACGGGATCGCGCGACAGCCAGCTGAGGGTGTGGCGACTGCCTGAGATTGGATCGCGGCGTTATATCCAGACGCACCCGCCGGCGCAGGAGTCGGACTGCCCGTACTTCATCCGGGCACTGACGGGCCACGCACACTCGGTACGGGCCATCTCGGCGCACGGCGACACGCTCGTCAGCGGCTCGTACGACTGCACGGTTAGGGTGTGGCGCATCAGCACGGGCGACACGCTTCACGTTTTGCGCGGGCACACTCAGAAGGTATACTCGGTGGTGCTGGATCACGAGAGGAACCGGTGCATATCGGGCTCCATGGATTCCCTCGTCAAGATTTGGGACCTGGTGACGGGCACGTGCCTACACACGCTCGAAGGCCACAGCCTGCTGGTGGGCCTCCTGGACCTCCGAGACGAGCGGTTGGTGTCTGCGGCGGCGGACTCGACGCTGCGGATATGGGAGCCGGAGACGGGCCGGTGCCGGCACACGCTGATGGCGCATACGGGGGCCATCACGTGTTTCCAGCACGACGGGCACAAGGTCATCAGCGGCAGCGAGAAGACGGTCAAGATGTGGGACGTGCACACGGGCCAGTGCGTGCGAGACCTGCTCACGGACCTTAGTGGCGTCTGGCAGGTCAAGTTTGACGGGAGACGGTGTGTGGCTGCTGTCCAGCGTGACCAGCTGACTTATGTCGAGGTGAGATTTCCCCATGGGTCAGGATCAAGGTAGTCGACTGGCTGACTCGGGCTCCAAGATCCTGGACTTTGGCGCCATCCGGGACGGACAGCCACCGGAGGACCTGGGCAAGCGGATCCTCCTCGACGGCGACGGGGTCGAGGTGGCGGATGACAGCACGGCCTGATACGACGACATTGATACGATGACTCTATTTCTCTTGTTACTTTTTCCCCCGTCTTGTGCGTCGGCAGGCATGTTTCAGTGTCGACGGACGGACTTTGAGGCGGCCGACATGATAATAGGGTGGCGGAAGTGGCATTGTTTGGGTGTTTTTGTTATTGTAGAGGCGAGAGAGTGCTCATGAGAGCGGCTCGATTGCAGTGAGACGAGATGAATATAGTATCATCAGTACGAGGATTGGTTGGGTAGCGAGGGAGTGAGGCTGGGGGGCGTCGGGCGGCTGGTGCTGCTACGTACGTCAGTTGTGAAGGAAAGCAGGGAAGGGGAAGAGTGAGGCTGGCCGTGAGGCGAGCGTTGGGTGCCCAATGGCTGGCTGGTAGGTACCTGCCTACCTACTACCTACCTACGAATACGGAGTACGAAGTACGGAAACCTGCTGGGAGAAGAGAAAAAGAAAGGAGCCTACCTCTACAGTTGGCGGCTCATGGCTGGTTCGCAGGCATCCTATGGCGGAGGAGGGCGACATCGGGGCGGCCGGCGGTTCAGCGGTGGAGGGGTCCGGTCCAGGAGGGGTCCATCCGGTGGAGGGGTCAATCCATCCCGCCTGTAGGGGGCCAGAAGGTCGGGGCAGGGGTCCAGACTGTCGGGGTAGCGGCCCGTCGTCTTCCGTCGGCGGTTGCATCCTGGATGGTTTTGAAGTCGCCCTGTCTCCCCCTCTCTCTCTCTCTCTCTCCTCTGATCTCACCATATCTCGGGTGCCTTGTGGTGGGATAGCCAAGGCCGACGAGACTGCCGAGGAAAGATGCCGCTTCAGCAGACGGTGACGATTGTCAACAACTCGGGCAAGATCATCAGCTCCGTACGTTCCTATCCGACTACACGCTACGGCTGGCGACTGACGTGAAGCGCTACCTATCCAGGGCAAGAAGCTCTTGTCGATGCTCAAGGAGGCCAAGGGGGCCTACGATGATAAGAAGGCTGAGCTACGGTCGGTCAAGCGGACCGAGACGGTCGACGGCCGGAGGAGCATCGCGGCGTCGGCGCATGGAGGCGACAAGTACGAGGCGGAGTCTGCGGTGTCGACGGTGCGTCGGCAGCGGCGCCGGCGACACGACCATCAGCATCATCATCAAGCCCTGACGGAGAGGACTGGCAGCGTGGTGGCTGTCAAGGACAACATCGACATGGACCTCGCGTACGGCAACGTGCCGCCCGATCTGGCGTGGCGGACGGACCTGGATCCCAAGAGCGGCGACGACGCGAGGAGGCTGGTGGGAAGGGTCGAGATGCTGCTGGATGAGGCGCACTGCCTTCAGCATTCGGCCGGGGCCATGATCCGGCAGCTTCAGGAGCAGCCCGAGGCGGCGGCTGAGGTTGCGCTCACGCTGGCGGATCTTTCGTCGGCTGTGGCCAAGATGTCTCCTGCTGTCATCGGGTTGCTAAAGAGCGGGTCGCCGGCTGTGTTTGCGCTGTTGGCGTCGCCGCAGTTTCTCATCGGGACGTCTATTGCTGTGGGGGTCACCGTCGTCATGTTCGGGGGGTGGAAGATTGTGAAGCGCGTTCATGAGGGGGTTGGGCTCTTGCCTGGGAGGGCTGGAGGGGGGGCGACGAGGAGGATGAATGGAATGGCGGGCGGTGAGGTCGAGGAAGGGGTTGAGGAGGCGTTGGTTGTGGATGATGAGGATGGGGGGCTTGGAGGGTCGATTGAGAGGTGGCGAAGGGGGATCGTGGAGGAGAGGGCTGACGTTGAGTTGATTACGCCGCGGGCCAAGGATCAAGACGCGCGGTCGAGACGCAGCGGGAAGAGCAGTCGTCGCGGAGGAGGAGACAAGACGATCAAGGAGCTCAAGGAGCTCAAGGAGCCGGAAAGGAAGATGGAAATGGTCGTCGCTGGAGATGCTCGGAGCAGCGGCCGGAGCAGTGGCCGGAGCAGTGGCCGCAGCAGAAGGACGGCTCCGTCGGTGGACAACAACAGGATGGAGGTGGTGCTGAGGCCCAAGTCGGTGAGGCAGGGGGATAATAGTCTGCTCAAGGCTGTGGTTCGGGGGAGGAAGGGGGGGGAGATGGTGGTTGCGTGAGGGGGATGGGGATGGGATGGATGTAGGGTAGGTGGGTGTATGTACGTATTTCTGATGGGTCTGAGCTGAAACGACGGCCTTGTTCTTGTTCATCTCCATCATGACTCGGGTTCCTTTTGGCTGCAATTTCTACCATTGCCATTGCCATTGCCAAGCGCACGAATAGTCGAGTCATGGCTGCTTCACGCAACTTCCCACCCAAATCTGATATCATCATCATGGACGGTCAAATTACATATGTACTCATCTCCAGCAAAAACGGCTACATCCACCCACCTACCATATGTACGAACAGTCCTCTCTGAACGCACGCTCAGACGCCTCCATCACCAAGCCATCTCTTCCAACTAGTCCCGCCGAAACCCAGCGAGTCCCCCCCCCCTTCTTCTTCCCGCCGCCATCCCATCCCCCATCCCGTGACCGAAATGCTCGGGTCCGTGGCAAGAGCTTGGCCTTGGTGGTGTTGTCTAACCCACCACCCCCCTTTCCCCGTATTTCCTCTTTTCTTCATGGCTTGGCGGGTTGGGAGTTGGGGGGGTGGTCTGTCTGCTTCGCTTACGACCCGAGTTTGGACCCTTTATTTTTGTTTGTTGCTTTACTGCTTTTAGATTGGGCTTGTTGAAGATGATCTAGTTCAGATCCCCTGCTGAATCCTCGCCTCATCAACCTTTCCTTTCCCTTGTTCCATTCATTCCTATGAAGTCGATACAATGCCGTGGCTCAAGAAAACACGCGCCTCGTCGCCGGCTCGCCATGACGAGGGCGGGGGGCCGCATGTTGTGCTTCCGGGCAAGAGGTTGATGCCCACGGCTGGCATGTCGGGATACCAGTTCTTCTACATGTTTGTTCTTGATGGGGTGGGAGGCTTGATTCTCTCGGGGGGCATCAACTTTGCTATTGCCTATGGTTAGATGCTCTGCTCTTCTCTATCTGATGTTTCAGAGATATTGACCTTCAGGACTCAGGGCTTTACAAGAACACAAAGGATCCTGTTCGTCTCTTCCAGTTGCCCAATACGTTGGCTGGCGATGGCGCCGTCACCATCTTCGTTCAGTGTCTCATCACTTGGCTCATCGAAACCATGCTCGTAACCTACGACGTTAATCACGGCTCCGTCCGCACCATCGGCTGGATCCGCGAGCCTCGGAATCGTCTCCTCCGGTCCTTCTTCCTGCTTCCCGTCGATCCGCTCCTCGGCGCGCCTCCGCCCACTTTCTTCGGATTCACACCCATCATCCAGTTCATCATCCGCGGTCTGCTGTTCGGCGTCGCCTCCTTCTTCCTCTTCTGGCCCATCTGCGTCGGTATTCTGGCTGGCATAGGCGAACGCCGTCCGGACGGGGACTATTACTACGACAACGTCTGGACGCCGCAGGTTTATAAGCTGCTGCTCGGAGGCCTACTCGGTCTCGTCACCGGGCCGCCCATGGCCATGTTTTGGCTCGTCAGATACGGCTGGGAGGCGCAGACGGCCATTCGCTGCGCCGAGGAAGCAGCTGTGCGGTACGCCGAGGAAGAGGCCGCGAGAGTCGGCGGCCAAGAAGGCGTCTCGTCGCCTGCCTTCTCACGCCCATCGGAAGATGCGAGGAAAGCGGCTGGTTCGAGGGGTGACGTGTCGAAGAATGACGACGGGAAGCCGTCTGAAGAGGTGGCGACCGGGTCCGAGTCGGATATCGAAGACGACAAGCCGAAGCAGCTCGAGGCGTCTACCGAGGTCCGGAAAGCGGCCGAAAGTGACACGGCGTCGGGCCAGGGAGAGAGTGCCGATCAGGACCGGCAAAGTTCAGCAGAGGAAGTCGAAGCATCTGGAGAGGGGATCCTGAGGCCGTCGACCGAGATGAGCAGGCCTTTTCACGAGGCAGAAGAGGAGCTGGCCATGGAGTTTTCGTCACCCAGAGAGAGCGTCTTGCGGCCCGACGAGGCGTGGCACGAGGTCAGCGAGAAGCCGGCGCCGGTTCGAAACAACGAGCTCCGAGACTTCAACGATGCCGATTCCCCCGTCATTAATGACATGGTGGCGGATCTCGAGAGCAGGATAAAGGGCTCGCCGGTTGTGGGCAGCTCTGGCCACGGCCAAGGGGTTGACGAGACAGGCGCGTCATGAAAGAAGAGAAACACGAGAGCGCTGCGTCATGGAAGAGGAAAGAATAATGAAGGCGAACAAGAGCCGCTACCAAGCACAAAAGTCTCGCCTTTCTCTCATGAGGGACTGACGAATTTCCGTCTACTTTTGCCTCTTTAGACAAGAGGCAGAATGACCGGGATGGAACGACGTGCCGCCCAACCGATGGAATCCGGGCCGGTGAAGACGCCAGAGGACAAGATGGCCAGCCAGCGGGTCATGGTTCGGTCTCGCAACAGCTGGAATCAGGAGTGATATTGAATAGGGGTATAGCATTAACGAGAGCCTGGATACCCGATCCAAACATGGTCGTTTGCATCTCCTCATCTCGCAACTGGTGACGTCGTGTGACCATGTTTCCCAACTTGACGCCTTGTTAGCTGCATGACGATCCATGGCGTACATCCAAGCTTACATGGTAGACGATGCCGCTAGCCCCGGCTGCCGTCCTCCTCCGCAACGGTCCGTCGAGATGACAGCTGAGATGGACGTCTCGTTGACGGCGTCAGACCGGCTGCTGACCCTGTTGACGTCTCATCTCCCCAAGTCGCTGACACTTCTTCGACGGCTGCAGACGGCGGCGCGCGGCATCGGCACCAACCCCGGAGCACGCGTGCTCTTCATCACCGATGACGACACCGGCGTCTTCACAGCAGCCTACGCTGACGTCGTTGGCCAAACCTTCATCTTCTCCTCCATCCAGACCGTCGACCACGACCATGACGGCAGCGCGGCTCAGCTGGCGGCTCTGCTCGACGCGCTGGCCCGTCTTGCCCGTGAGACGTCCTCGATGCTGCTTGCGAGCCTGTCGTCGGATGTACGTGCTGTGCTTGAGCTTTCTGGACGGTTGGTGCCTCGACCTTCGGGCTTGTTCGAGTTATGGTTGCTTGACGTTGGCTGCTTGCCTGCTGTTGGGGAAGTGTTGCCTGGAGGGATGTGCTGGGGTCGTGCCACGATGGATGATTGCGTGGCGGTCGTGTCGCGGTCTGATATTCCTCGGACGCCGTGAGTTGTTTCTGCGCTTCTGATGCTTGGACTTGGTTGATATTGGCTGGTAGGGAGTTTCTGCACGGACTGCCGAGCCTGGTTATCAAGTCGGAGGACGAGACGCCGGTGGCCTGGGCATTTCTGGGTAAGTCGAGGGGCAGCTGCTTCGGCTCTGGAGTCGTGCTAAGATGTGGAGGTGTCGACGGGAGTCTCATCAGCTTGCACTGCGAGGTACGTGGCACATATCATATACGTTCCCCGTTCCGCTGTCTATTGCTGACAGGCAACAGGAGCACCATCGACGTAATGGACTGGCTAGGAAACTGGCCGTCAAGCTGCTTCGCGAGGGCATGGATCTGCTCGACGGCTGCGGCCCCTGGGCGTCGGCTCATGTATCTGTCGCCAACAAAGCGGCTCAGGCGCTGTTCCGGAGCTTGAACGGACGGCCTGTGTCGGTTGTCTCATGGTGAGGATCCTCATTTCCATCTTCTCTCGTCTTCGACTGCGGTCAGTAAAGAAGTACTGATCTTCTCGTCATGGTAGGTTCGATGTTGAGTTCTCAGACCACGTGAATAATTCATAGAGTCTATTCGTAACGTCGGGACGGGGCGGAGCCAATCAAGGGCTCACGTGACATCGCGTTACAACGACACGCCTGCTCCTTCACGTGTGACTCACGTCGTATAATCGTATAAGCCGCCATCGTCATCACCACACTCGTGCTGAGCTCTCCTTCTGACACTGTCATCACAGTCGCGCTGAGCTCGCCCTTTGCTGTATCGAGACAATCAGGAAACCACCGCTGTAAACAGCCGTCATCGGAGGCTATACATCGTCATGTCGACCTTCAACGGCATCGTGGCCGAGTTCCCCGACATCAGAAGTCAGCACTCACCATCCCCTACAGCGTCAGACCTCCGTTGACGATGCTCTCGCAGTCGACTACTTCCGTCGTCATCCTACTTCGCCGCCTCCGCTGGCCTGCTTCCTCAGCCACATCCACAGCGACCACCTCGCAGGCCTCGAGAGCCTCCGTTCGCCCTTGTACGCCAAGCTAGATACCTCCTCCGCTTCAACATGTACGCTGACGCCACCCTGAGTGTATACTGCTCTGCTGCCACACGCGAGATGCTCCTCCGGCTCGAACGATACCCTTGCCGCATCAACTACGCCAAGGGCATCCTCGAGGCGCGCCAGCAGACGTATAGCCACCTCGCCCGCATCTTGGTTCGTCTCTTTCAGCTGCTGGAGGACATACGCTGACGGTGAAAGCGTAGAAGCCTCTGCCACTGGAGACACCGACAATCATGGAGCTTCGGCCGGGGCGGACCATCCGCGTCACCCTCTTCGACGCCAACCACTGCCCCGGCTCCGTCATGTTCTGTAAGTCTGAGGCTATCCTCGTTCCCGCTTACAGTTCTCTAACACGCGTTGAGTGATTGAAGGAAGCGGCAAGAGCATTCTCTATACCGGAGACGTCCGCTGCGAGCCGGACTTTATAAGTGGCCTCCGCCGGAGCCCGGTGCTGATCGAATACTGCTATGGCATCAGGACGCTTGACACCCTGTATCTCGACACTTCCTTCATCGCCGACGTCCCTTTCCCTCCGAAAGCGGCCGGCATCGGCGAACTTATCTGCGCAGTCTCTCAATATCCAGACGACACCGTTTTCCATATCCGCGCGTGGACCTACGGCTATGAGGATGTCTGGATCGCCTTGGCTAGGGCGCTGAACTCTCCCGTGCGTCACCGCGCCGCTGCCCGGCTATGACTCTGTTCTGACGCCCAATGCAGATCCACGTTGACGACTACAAGCTCCGCGTCTACGGCGCTCTCAGAGCCCGGGCCGACCATCACCTGGCTGCCGGCGCCGCAGCTCTCACGGGGCACATGTGCGGAAACACGCCGTATCCCGGCTGCCTGACGTCGGACACGGGCGTCCGGCTGCACAGCTGCGAAAAGGGAAACATGTGCGCTGTGGCTACAGGCCCTTCCGTCGTCTCCATCCAGCCCATCGTCACACGTCTGGCTAACGGCGAGGCGCTCGCTGAGCAGGGCGTTGGAGGCGGTGGCGATGATCTTGAGCGCGAAGCTGAGCTGGCCTTTTCCTTGCAGGAGAACGATGCCGCGGCCCTGATGGACTTGTGGGTTTGCATTCGGCCGGTACGTCCGGGCTGGCAATTGTCTGATGGTCGGCAGGATCTCCAAGAGCGACTCCCTGGATGAAGCTCAGAGGGAGGGACTCAAGAAAGCCATCAACGACGTCCGGGACAAGGGAAGAGAGTTGTCGCTCAACGTAGCCGCCTCCTCCTTGGACAAAGGGGACCAGGCACGAATCCAGAATGCTCTCTCCCGTTTGATCTCGGATGGGAAACACGCAGAGACCGGTGACGACGGGGAGACTGTAGGGGGCCTCCCGAGAGTCATCCGGTTTCCGTACTCGAGACACTCGTCGTATCCGGAGCTCTGCGAGCTGGTCGACCTGTTTACACCGCACGATGTCTGGCCGTGCACGGTCAATGTCGAGCGGTGGAAGGCTCAGGGTTTGTGCCGCTTCGTCCGGTCTGTTTCGACTCCTGCTGAAGAGCGCAATAGACGTCAGCATCGAAAACTTGTTCGGCATATTTTGCTCTGGCGAAAAGGCTTATGCCCATGACCAGATGATGGCAGAAAGAGAGCGGACCGCATCCGAGATGGAACGCGACGATGACGACTCGCAGCAGACCAGCATCTCGATAGCATCGTCGCGCCATCCCGTCTCCCGCAACGAAGCCTTTATCCGTATGAGAGCCAACGTCTCGTCCGACGACGACGACTGGCGGCCCATCCCGCTGCTGTCGACGGACGGAGGCCATGACGTGGCCGAACAGGAGCTGTGAACCATGACGACCGATGCTGTCTGGAGTTGGGGCCTTGTTGACACGCTGCGCGTCAAAGACCGGGTCAGCCCCTGCCAACGTGTCTGCGGCTGACGACGACGATCAACTGGCTGCGCTGGCGCTCGGCGAACAAGAAGCAAGCAGCGGCTCGTCGACATGCAGGCTGAACGGAAGCCACCCGAGGACTTCATCACCTGGATGATCCGGCTGGCCATCTCGGAGCAGAAGCCCTGGCTCCCGGACCCGACGGCTCTGTCCAAGAGTCTCCTCCCAATCGAGTTCGCATCGCTGCACACGACGGTGCTAACAGGCCACTCCTGGATGCTCGACCTCCTGACGATGCCAGCCTCAACCACCACATTCGACCTCCTATCCGACGAGATGAAAGTCCACGGTCCAGCCGACGGTCTCGGCTGGTCCAAGCCAGCGCTGCAGTCTCTCATCCGCCTCGACTCCTCCATCCGCGAGTCCCAACGGCTCAGCAACTTCTCCGATACCCTGCTGGAACGCGTCGTCGTCTCGCCCGCCGGCCTCGTCCTCCCGGGCTCCGACTTCCTCCTCCCGCCTGGCATCCATCTCACCGTCAACCTCGAAGGCACCCACCACGATGAGAGCCTCTACCGCAACGCCCTCGCCTACAACCCTCTTCGTTACGCGCATCTCTGCGAGGAAGCCATGACAACGAACACCCACCAACAACAACAACAACAGAACTCCCTCATCAAACCGCAGACGCTGGGAATGGTCAGCACCAGCAACGGACACCTCGCCTTCGGCCACGGCCTACACGCCTGTCCTGGCCGCTTCTTCGTCGCGCACGAGCTGAAACTCATCATGGCTCACCTCTTGCGTAGCTACGAGTTTAGACACGGGGGTCAGAGGCCGCGGTCCCGTTGGATTGGGCCTCTTACCGTGCCGCCGATGGGGGTTTGCATCGAGGTGAGGAGGAGGAGGAAGGTGGGTGTTTCTGTTGATGGGAGTTGATTCTTTTTCTCTGCCTCTCTTGACTCTGCTGTATTCGAATGGGGCGATTGGCCTGCGTCCTTTTTCAGACAAGAGTCCTTCTCAGCAGGGCAGATGTAGAATAACTCGACTTTCGTCCTTCTTCTTCTTTTTTACCACTCGCAAAAGCCCCCTACAGCCCCAAATCCAGACCATGGCCGCCGAGAAAAATGCCCTGTTTATCAGCCAGCAACGCCCCAACATCAACCCTCCCACCAGCAAGATACCGCTCGCTAACACCAAGGTTAACCCTCCGGCCAAGCTCAGCAGCAAGCTCAGCCCGCAAGGCAGCCAGTTCAGACTTGGAGAGAAAAGAGTCCGAGCGAGATTTCTTGTTGGAGCGCGGGCCATTCTCAAAGTCCTCCTCGTAATCGACGCCCAACTCTTCAGCCGCGGCCCTCATCCAGGCATCGTCAGAGCGGGCCTTATTCTTGGCCAGGCCCGCGTCGGCGATCTTCTTGGCTAGCGAGACGCGGCGACGGAGACGGGCGGCGACGGTGACGTCGAGGGGTAAGAGAGGGATGACGTGCTGTTTCCCCCCCTTGCCCCCTTCATGAACCTTGGCCGCCAACCTCCTGACAGGAATAACCTCATCAGGCGAGCAAAGCAAAACGCTAACCCCCCCCCGATTCGCACGAGCCGTCCGCCCCGATCTATGAATGTAGACGTCGGCGGCGCGGGGGACGTGATAGTGAAGGACGAGGTCGACGCGGGGGATGTCGAGGCCGCGGGCAGCCACGTCGGTGGCTACCATTACGGCCTTGGGGGAGGAAGCGAGGCGCTCGACGGCTTGGAGGCGGGCTTTCTGCGCGAGTTGCGAGTGGAGGGGGAGGCTTTGGATGCCGAGGGTTTGGAGGAGCGGGTGGAGGCGGCGGACGGCGGAGATGGAGTTTGTGAAGATGAGGGTTCGGCGGGAGGGGTGGAGGAGGAGCATTGTGTAGAGATAGAGGTCCTGGGTCGTGTCGTGTTAGTTGAGAGGATAGGGGATGTGGGAAGAGGGATGAGGGAACCTTTTCTGTGGCACCGCATTCGATGAGCCCTTCTCGTAGACCCTCTGCCATCAGATTGTCCGGACTCGCATCCAGCAGCTTCGGCTCGCGACGGAAACCAAGACTCTTCTTGAGGTAGGCAACGACATCCTCTCCATCCTCCGCATCAGCCCTGGGCCTCGCCTTACCAGCCAGCTTCGTCTGAAGCTGAAACCCAAGCGTAGCCGAGAACACCAGCGTCTGCCTATTCTTCTTCTTCTTCTTCTTCTTCTTCTTCTCCCCCCCCCCCTGATGATCCCCATCAAGCGCGCCAACAATATCATCCACCTCAGCGAAGCGCCCCTCAGCCAATAACCTATCCGCCTCATCGACAACCAGGAAGCCAACGCGCGCAAGCCAAGACTGCAGCCGCGAATCGCCCTCCATCAGTTCCCAGAGTCGACCCGGGGTGGCGACGATGACGTCGGCGCCGTCGAGCTGTCGAAGTTGCTTCTGCACGCTCAGCCCGCCCGTGACGACGCAGATGCGCGGCCCGGTTTCCAAGTCGAGGCCGGTGCAGAGGGAGCGGAGGTGAAGGCCTAGTTGCTTGGCGAGTTCTCGCGTTGGGCTCAGTACCAGTGCCAGCGGGCTGTCTGATGGACCTCGTTGCTGGTGTGAGCTGAGCCAGCTTTCCATCATGGGGATTCCAAAGGCTAGCGTCTTGCCGGATCCTGTCTGTGCCTTTCCGATGATGTCTTGACCTGCTAGCACGGCTGGAATCGTCATCTTCTGGATCGTTGTTGGCTGCGTGAAGCCCAGCTTGGCAATGGCCGATAGCATCCGTCGAGAGAGCTTCAGCGCCTTCCAGCCAGATACGTCGCCGCCGTCATCGTTTTCGTCTTGCTCGTCCGGGGCCGCGCTGCACCGTCTATCGATCTCGCTCGTAGTCTTGCTGTCTGGTGGTCCGGCATCGTCCTGGTCCTCACCATCGCTGAATCCTTGAAACGACGACTGATCATCTTGATTCCCTTCATCGCCCTCGTCATCCTCCTGCCGACCCTCTGCCACCGCGAATCGCACCTCCCCTCCACTCTTCACCACCTCGACGCCAGAAACCACCTCGAGCCCGCCATCGTCAAAGGACTTCCACGGAAGCGAACCGGCGTCGAGGATGCACTGTTTCGCCGTCTTGCGCTGGCCCTTGCTGCTCTTTGCCTGCTGCCCTTTGCTGCGCTTCGCAGGAGGAGCCAATGGGGCGTTGGGCTTGCGCTTCTTCGCCATGCTGTTTTATGTTGAAAGCGAGATGCGCGTCTTCGCTGCTTTACGCCGGAGCCGTGGATTAAATAAAAAAAAAAAAAAAAAAAAAAAAAAAAAAAAAAGAGGCCCCCCATATTCTACCGCAGTTTATCCACTTCTCCATAGACCTCATTCTCCATCACTTCACAAAGAGGTCAAGCAGAGAGCAATCCTCGTCTTATATCGTTTTCAACTAACATGAAGGAATTCGCGCCATTCTCCTAGCCAGTCTCGCAAGCCCCTATCTCTCAATCCGTCGCTTTCAGGGTATATCGCCTTTCTCCGTCAACTTCATCTTCCCTTTTCACATGATGAACCATCTCAGCATGATCCTCATCCACCACCATCCGGCGAGCCTAGTGACTTCCACGGGGCTTTTTCGATCCTCTTCCACTGCCCTCTGAATCGTTCCTCTGTCGCTTGTTCCCGGCCTGATGTTCGCCGCCGCGATTGCGTCCTCCACCTCCACCTCCACCTCCACCTCCACCTCGCCCCCCTCCCTGGCCTCCCTGGCCTCCCTGGGCTGCCTGACCTCCCTGACCTCCCTGACCTTCCTGGGCTGCCTGATCTCCCTGGGCTGCCTGCTCATGATTCCCGCTGACGGCACGCTGCGCCGGTGGCACGTAGGCGCCCATTCGGCCACGGCTGCCGCCCCGGGGCATCGGGATTCCCGATGCTCTGGGTCCGCCGCTCTGATGATGGGCCGGCGATGTTGGCGATGCATCCGCTTCGGCCGCTCCCTTGGGTTCGAACGGGTTGGCCGTTGCCGACTCGGTTGAGACGGAGACGGCAAAGGGGTTAGTCGTCTTGGGGACCGGGATCCCACTGGCTGGAGGCGCTGGTTCCGGCTGTATCTCACCCGCCTCAGGCGCAGCAGCATCTGGCAGCGGCTGCCCTTCGCCAGTCGTCGTCGGGCTCGCGGGAGCAGGCTTGGGGGCAGGCTCGGGGGCAGACTTTGGCGCAACATCGGTGACCTGAATCTTCTGAACGTCCTCCCACACTTCCGATACTGCCCGCTGAGGAGTCTCCTTCGCCGCTGTCTCGACGACCGCAAGCTTGGCGCCGGCCAACTTGACCCTGTTCTCAGACATGTTGATGCGCAGAATCGATTTCTTCGCCTCCATAAGCTGAGCGTTCGTCACTTTGTTTTCCACTTCGCTCTTAAGCTTGGCCTCCATCTCGCCCCTAATCTTGGCGCTTTCGGCTTCCAGCCGCTTCTTAAGGTTGGCTGCGAAGATGCTCTTGACAGTGGGGTTTGTCGCCATGAAGCTCCGCAGGCCCGCGTCGTCCAGCTGCGCGAAATCGACCGTAGTCGGCGTTGCCGGCCCTGGCTGACCTCGGACGTCCTTGACGGGTGTAGCGGGCGCTGGCTCCGGCGCAGTACTGGCCTTGGTGCCATGGTTCTCGAGCTGCCAGATGCGCTTCTCCTGCTCGAATCGAAGCTTGAGGTCGTCTTCCTTCTGCTTCAGCTCTTCGTCCTTCTGCTTGAGACGTTCCTCGTTCTTGACCCGGCTGTCCTTGAGCTTGTTGTTCAGCGCGTCCCGCATCTTATCGCAACGCTCCTTGATCGTCTGCTCGGCCTGGGCTGCCTTCTCTTCCAATTCGACCACCTTGGCTTCGGCCGCCGCCACCTTCTCTTCCAGCACTCTCTTCTCCTCCTCAGAGAGCACCGACCCGCCAACACCGCTCTGATGCGCCTCGCTGTCCGTCTGCTGAGCCGCCCGCTTCGAGGCTTCCTCCTCCATTGCCGTCGTTGCCGCTTGAAGCTTCTGATTCGCCTCCTGAAGCTCCCGCATGGCCTGGTCGCGTTCCGCCGTTGCAGCTTGCAGCGCCGACTGCAGCTGTTGCAGCTGTTGCTCGGCGCCCAGCTTCTGCGCCGCCACCGCTTCCAGCTCCTTGCGGGCGTCAGCCAGTCGCTGTTCCAACTGCGTCAACTTCTCCGAGGATGCCGAGGGTGTCCGCTTCATCGGCTGCCCCTGCGCTGCTTGATGCAGCTCCATCACCTGTTGCCTGAAGTTGCGAATCTCCTTTTCGAGTTCCGCCTTCTCATCGCTGGCAACCTGGCGCGCCGCTTCGAGCTCGCCGTTGGCCCCGGCCAGCTGTTCCTGCAGCGCATTGCAGCGCATCATCGAGTCGTTCTTTTCGCCCGTCAGCCTCTTTGACCTCTCCTTGAATTGCTCCGTCAACTTGGCCCGAGTATTTTGCCAGCCCTCGCGCTCCGATTCCAGCGTCGTCGTGAGTTCCGTAACCTGGGCTTGCATTCGTGCCTCGCCCTCCTTCAGAGCGTCGCGTTCCTGCTGCAAGTCCTCGATGCTCTGCCTAAGAGAATCCATCTCGGCCGGGTCGACGCGCCCATACTTGGTGAGGATATTCTCGGTCCGCTTCTGCCAGCGGTCCCGATCCTGCTGAATCTGTTTAATCTCCTCCTCCAAGTACGTCTTGCTCATCCTGAGGTTTTCGATTTCGGCTTGGAGAGGCTGAACCTTGCCCTCCAACTCCTGCATCTTCCTGTCACATTCTGCGACTCGGTCCTTCAGCTGGTGGTTTTCGTTCCGAAGCGTGGCGCTGCTCTCGCGGTAGAGATTCAGCTCGTTGAGCTTCTCCATGAGGCTCTGGTGCATCACGTTTTGACCGCCTTGAGCAGATAGGGTCCGTTCCTGGTCCAGCTTGAGGCGCACCTCATCCAATTGCGACTGCACGTACTCCAGCTGCTGTTGGAGCCTCTTCGATTCCTGCGATTTGAGGTCGTATTGGACTTCGAGGATTTCCTTTTCCCGTCGCAAGTAACCGTTGAGCTCGCGAAGCCCTTCCAGAGCATCGCCCACCGGTACGGGCGACATGGCCTCGTTGTCGGCCTCGTCTCCTCCTGCGCGCTTCTGCTGCAGGGCGGCTACCTGGGTAGCGAGTCCTTCCAGCTGCTGGTGAAGCAGTTTGTTCTGCGCGTTCACGTCGTCTCGGCGCGCCTTGATCTCCGACATCTCGCGCTCCAGACTTTGACGCCTCTCTTCCCACGACGTCTCGCTCTGGGCCAGTGCCACCTTGGCGGACTCGGCCTCTGCTCTGAGTGTTGCCGTGAGGCTCTTGAGCTCGTTGTGCTCGCCGCGCAGTTGTTGGGCGAGCTTGGCGGCTTCTGCGTGCTTGAGGAGCTCTTGCTCGTAGTCCAGCTGAGCCTTGGATGCAATATCGGCCTGTGCCCGCAGATCCTGCTGATGATGTCGTACCGCTTCGGCGTGCCTGGCGCTTTCTTCTCTCAGTCGATTCAGCTCTTCTTGCAGGATGGCCCTTTCGTCCTCTTGGCGGCGCGAGACCTCGCTCTGAGAGTCCCGCAGTGCAGACAACTCGCCGTTGGAACGCGAGAGCTCTGCGGAGACGTCGCTGACGCGCTGTTCGAGCTCGACAATCTTGGCCTGCTTCTCCTCCACGAGCGACTCCATCTCCTGCCTGTATTGATCCTGCGAGGAGCGGAAGTCCTCAAGCATCTCCTCGTTGCTTTGGCTGAGCTGCCTGTACTGCTCAACTTGCGTCAGGGCGTTCTCAAGCTTTGTCTTGGCCAGGTCAAGGTCGCGCTTGAGGTCCGAGATGTCGTTGTTGAGGTCTCGGATTTCCGACTCGAGTTCCTCCCGCTGCTGGTTGCCTTCATCCACCGTCGTCGATCCCGGCCGCGTGGTGGGCCGCGGTTGCAGCCGGCCAACACGCTCCTCGGCGTTCCGTAGCTCGACCGTCAGCTCGTCGACGCGGGCCTGGAGGTGATCTCTCGAGGTCTTCACGCCGACGTGCTCCTCGCGGATCTGGCTCAGGCTTGTCATGAGGTCATCGATGCGCTTCTGCGACTCCTTGGCCTCAAACTCCTTTCGCAGTTGCAGGTTCTTGCTCTCCACAATCTCGCTGGAAAGCTTCCGCTGGGTCTCGTCCAGCTCGCGCTCCAGCTTCTCAATTTTCTCCTGCGCTTTCCGTCGCGCCTCGGCCTCGACCAGGTTCCGCTCGTTTTCCAGCGTCTGCTGGGTGGCCAGCAGATTGTTGAGGCGGTTCTTCTCCTCGATGAGGCCTTCGTTGTCCTTGCTCATGCGATCCTGGATGTCCTTCCACAGCCTCTTCTCGGCCTTGAGATTGGCCGTCTCGTTCCTCATGCTGTCCAACACCCCCCTGGCTTCGACGAGCTCCTCGGCAACCTGCTGCGTGCGGATGTCCTGCTTGGCAGCCGTCTCCGAGAGGCTTTGGCTCCTCTTCTGGAGCGCCACGTTTTCAGCCTGCAAGGCGACGTAGTTGCCTTGGAGTGTCTCCCTCCTCTCCGACTCGATCCTGAGTTCGCCCTGCAGCGTGATCCTCTCCGTCTGGAGCGAGCTCTTCTCCGAGGACAACTGATCGATCTGTTTACGGAGATCCTTGCGAACGTCCTCGTGGGCATCCCTGAAGTTGTCGTACTCGGACTGCAGCTTGCGCAGCGCCTCAGTGAGGGCCTCGGACTGGTCGCCCTCGATGCTAGCGAGGGGCGGCCGCTGAGAACCGTCGAGGGAATCGCGCATCATAGAAGCCTCATCGCCGCTGCCGCGTCGCTGTTGGACGATGCGGCGGAACATGTCGCGCTCGGCCTTGTAGCTTTCTCCGGTGTTCCTCGAAGACTCGAGCTCTTCTTTCAGGTAGTCGACTTCCTGTTCCAGCTTCTCAGCCTTTTCGTGATCCGCCTTGGCCTGGTGCTTGGCCTCGAGAGCTTCCTCGCTCTCCATCTGGTTGGCGAGGCCACGGGTAAGGCGGAGTAGCTCCTCGTTCTTGGCCTGCAGCGACTGGATATTCCTGAATACGACCAACTTGCGTGAAATGAGCTGGTGCAGGTCTGACATGTCGGACAGGGCCTCCTCTGTGGTCTCGCCCTTGGCCAGCTGCTCGAGGCGGAACTTTTCCTCCTCAGTGAGCTGATCCTCACCCTTTTCGAGGGCGTAGACGCTAAAGGCCAGCATCTGAACCTGCACGCCCAGGTCGCGAACCTGGCCTTTGTAAATTTTGGCCTCGGACAGAGCGTTGGCCAGAGCATTCTCCGCCTTCCGCGCCGCTTTCTTGGCCACATCGCGCGCCTCGAAACTGTTTTGACACAGCTCGGACATGTGAGCAAGCTCGGAGCGAAGGTTGGTACACTCGGATTGGAGCTCATGGACCTCGGGTGCCTTGGCCTCCAAGGCCATCATGACGCCGTCAAGGTCCTCGGTGAGCTGCTGGCATCGTCTTTTCTCGCTGGCGAGCTGGCCCTTGAGCTGGAACACTTGCTCGAGAGCCTGCGTGGTGGTGATGGCCTTGCTGCGGGCCGATGCGGGAGTGCCGAAGGGCGACGCAGCACGGCCGAGGAGAGAACCGTTGGGTCGAGGCGTCTGCGGCTGCGAGCCAGGCTGAGGCCCTCTATCCAAGCGGGCGCGCACCTCGTCGAGGTCGGATTCCAGGCTATGAATCTTCTCCTCTAGGGCCAGCGAGTTTTGTTTTTCCTGCTCCAGCTCGCGACGGATGCGGCGAATCTCATTGTCGTAGTTATCTCGCAGGCGGTCCCTTTCCGCCTCGAGGTCCCTAACGCGCTCTTGATGCTTCTTGCTGAGCTGATCGGACATGTCGACAAGGCGACGCTGGTTCTCAAGCTCCTGCTTGTAGCTGTCGACAGTGGAAGCGAAGTTGGCCTCCTGCTTCTGCAGCTTGACGAGAGCCTCGTCAGACTTGACCTGGACGGCCTCGAGCCGTTCTCGGAGTTGTTGTTCGGATCGGCGGAGCGTGTCAACCAGAGATCGGGCGTCGTCGTTCTCTTGCTGAAGCTGAGCGATGCGGGCGCCCTTTTCCTTTCTGTGCTTAAGCGCCTCCTCGCTCTTTGTCTTGAGCTCGCTCTCGAGCCACTCAGCGTTGCTGCGAGCCAGGTCGAGCTGCTGCTTCAAAGACTCTTCCCGGTACTTTGCACTGTAGAGCTGACCCTTGGCATTTTGCTCCGATTCTTGCAGTGCGGCGTTTTGTCGGGCGAGTTCGACATTGCGCTGGTGCTGCTTTGCCAGCTCGTCAACCACGGTCTGGTCACGCTTCGAGTTGGATTCTATGATGCTGAGATTGGTGCTGTGCGAAGACTGAAGTGTGTTGATCTTATTGTTGAGGGTTTGTATCTCGGCTTCGTGATCGCCGCTCTTGGCCCTGAGGACCTGCAACTCGTTCTCGGCGGTCTGCCGCTTCGTTTCTAGATGGTGACAGTCAGTGATTGAACAGCGACAGGGCCGAGACTAAGTTTGGTGCATACCCTCATCCTTCAGTTTTTGCCTCGCCTCAAGCATCTCCTTGAGGGCATTCTCGGTGGTGGTCTTGGAGGCCTGCGACCGCGTCTCAGCGCTGCGTACCGCATTCTCCAGCGCAATGTCCGTATGAAGCTTGCTGGTGTTGAGCGCTTCAAACTCCTCTGCTTTCGCCGCGACAGCCTGCAGAAGGGCGGAGACCAGCTCAACGGTGGGTGCCGTCGTGAGCGTTGCGAGAACTGCCTTGTCGAGGCTAAGGTGATCGGCCACACAGCCGACGTCGACTTCCGGAGCAGCCATGGCAACGACCAGGCTAGTATCAGGATGATGATAGTCTCATGCCTCAGCTCGCAAGAAGGAAATGGACGCTGGCGAGATGCAAGATGCAGAAGTTGAAAGCTGAGAGATGCGGAAGTTGAAGGAAGGAGTGAAGGGGTGGGGAGTGCCTTGGCTTTTTTTCGCGTTTTGGGAAAATTGTGGGTCTGCTGATTAAGCCCACTCGCCTGCCATTGTCCACGATGCTATTGTGAACGCAAGAGGCAGCTCGGGAGGGCATTGATACGAAACACAAAGCATAACGTTGATCCGTCGGGAATCGATTGCAGGGCTCTTTTTATCATTGGAGCAGGGGCCCTCTCGCGTTGATGCTAGCAAACATGTCCAGCCCGAGCTGTACCCCCCCCTGAGTACCTATGTGGGAGAAGCTCCAACGACGCGTGCCAACACGCATCCACCAAACTCGCCGTGGCGCACGATGACACACTTGAATTGGCTGCCGGCCCGGCTTCGAACAGAGCGGAGCTGCCAGTCGTCTGTCTCCAACTCGACTGACCAGGGTATACGAATATATGTACAAGAGATGTAAACACGCGTAAACAGCCCCCTCCTTGAAAAGATCACTCGATGCCGAGGGTAGTGATCATCCGCAAGGTCAAGATCAAATCATCGTCATTAAAATTTCGTTGTTAATAAGTCGCCTTCATTCAGAAGAAGTTGGCGGCCACGACCGCCGGTCTCGGAGCCCCTTGGCGCGGGTGAGCAGAGTGGTGAGAGTTGCTGCGCTGCCTCGTCGAGGTCGCGATCGGCAGGTTGGCTCTACCTTCTCCGAAAACGCCCAATGTTCTCTTCATGGCTGCTGGCCAGTGGATCTTTGGTGGTGGCGGTGGCAAAGGGGCGTCCGATGCCTGACCCCCCTTGCCGGTGGCGTTCAGCGGCTGGCTTTGGTCGGCGATCGAGTCGTGGTGTACATGGCGGTTCGAATCGGATGAAGCTTGGCGCTCGAGGGCTGTTGATGCCGGTTCCAGGGAAGATTCTGGAGATGACGATGTGGATGATATGGAGAGCTTCTTGGGTGACAGTCTGAGACGCCGCTTCCCATCGGCCACAATCGATTCGTGTGCCGATTCGAGCGATAGTTGCGAAAAGGCAGAGTCGTACGAGTCTCCCGAGGAGCGGCGTGAGGGTCGTCGTCGTGACGTGAAGGCGGCCGGATGGACCATGTCGCCGCTGGTGGCCTCGAACTGCTGCTGGACCAATCTTCTCTGGTCCGAGGCAGCCCTCAGCGTCCGCCACAAGTGATGGCCCAGCTCGTCCCAGACGACGACGGCCTTGAAGAGTCGGCGGCAGACGCGAGTGCCTTCTTTCTCGTCCAGGTCGCCGTACGAGTTGAGCTCGGGCATGGTGGGCACAGCTTCCTGAACGATGGTAATCTGGTCTAGTTGATCGGTCCATTTCGAGTTGTGCAAGAAGTCGTCGAGATAGACGAGGGCCTGAGTCCGCAACGACGCCTCCTCCTGTAACACAGCCGCCTGCTCGCCCCCATCGTCTTCGTGATCGACCGGGCGGTTCTGCCGCCGTTTCTTGTTCGGCAGCTGGAAGAAGGAGGGCGATGGCGAGGACGAAGACGACGACGACGAATGGCGGACGGGTAAAGGCAACGGGGTGGTGGCCATGGCGGCAGCCGGCGGGAGACGGCCGGAGCAGTGCATCGAGGTTGCGAATCGGAGCTCGAGCTTGGGCTTTTACGTTTGGACGGACTCGATGAAGACTCGGAGCTGAGGTGGGACGAGCAGTTGGGTGTATGTATGATGTGATCGGTGGGTTGGTAGGTTGGTGGGTTGGTAGGTTGGTGGGCAGGTAGGCAGGTAGAAATAGGATATGGCGAGGGGATGACAAAGGCCAGGGCAGATGACGGGGACAAAGATGACGGACGGAGGAGCACGAGAATAAAAAAAGTGCGTTTCAGGGCATGCAAGAGGGAGGCATCACGCGGCACGAGACGGAGGACGAGAGCTGGGTCTTTAATCTCGCTGGCAGATCCGTCGGGAGGATCATGGGATGGGACGGGGGGGGAAGGATATTTGTACAGTGCTCAAATAATAGGTCCGCGGCGGTGCACATGATGGATGGACGGTGAAACTCGGCTGCCTGGCTGCCGGCACCGGCCATTTACAGTGCTGGCAGCAAGGACGTGGTAGTAAGCGATGACAGGTAGGGGAGGCATCTGGCTCTCTGGCTCTCCGGCTCTCTGTGTGCCCTGTCTCGGTGCCAGTGCTGGATTGGGCCATATCGTGATGCCGTGTTGGGGTCTCGGAGATGGGTGGACCGTGGAGGGCAGAGGTATACATAGGTACACATATTTCCTGCATGCAGCAGCCATCCATCGACCTGTAATGCTCGCAGTACGAATACATAATGGCACACCCGAGATCAAGGTGAGTATTGTTCAGCAGGGCTGGTCCCTGTTGGTGAGAGCTGGTTTGAGTGGTTCGTCTGAAGAGCTCGCGAATTCCCTCATGGGGAAATGCGCTGCGCTCCCGCCCGTCTCGATCCTAGCGTGGGCGCCTAAAAGTGGCCTCCCGCCCACCCGCGTCTCCAGTGCTCGGGCCGTGATTGATGCTTGGATCCCAGGTCCCTGCCCGCTGGAAACTGCCCGTCCGGTGACTGCCCGGTGACTGTCCGCCTGCCGCCGCCAAGAGCTCGTCCGCATCAGAGCGCTGCGAGCCTGCAATGGATGTTGGTTGTTGCGGCCTGTCCAAGGTGTAATGATAAGGCTGCACAGTGTCTCGCAACGATAATCCTCCGACCCGTCGCCTGCTGCACGTTTCCACTTCCCCGCGAGCACATCGAAGACATTGAAGCGAGGGGAAAGCAAACAGGGGGGAACCATCTCAGCCCAGCTGACGCCGTGCATACAGTGTATTCGTAGGTATTTATATATCTATATATCGGCGCATGCTGCTTGTCGTACCTACATGTATGTACGGATAAAAATACCAGCCCTCGGATGCACGCAACGAACGAAGTCGAGGCCTCTTGAGATTCCGAGACACCCCGGTTTCTCGGCCCCTCAGACGACGTCGACATGTCTTCATGGCCAGTGGAACGGCCATGTGCGTGCTTCGACCTCCCCAACACTAGCCTGCCTACCTACCTACCTACTACCTCCTACTACCTACTAACTGCTACCTAGTTGTTGATCCATCCATCCATCCTCCTCCCTACGGGTAACCTGTACGACTATCCTTCATCTTCTTCACCTCTTCTTCCCTACTCACAATGGATCCCGACCTCGAATCCCTCCTCCTCCAAAACCTCCCCCTAGCCCATACCATCAACACAGCAACCCGCCAAATCCACTCCCGCATCAACAAGCTCGTAACCTCCCGCCTAACCCTCTCCCTCCCCCCCCAAGCCCCGGACGCAACCCTCTACCTGGTAGGCGCCCTGCACATAGCCACCCTCTACGCCGCCGTCGAGCAAGCCTGGGACCAAGCCCGCAAAGCCGACACGCCCGTCGCGCCCATGCTCGAGAGCCTGCACCTGCGCGGGTTGATGCGCGCCGAGAGGATTCGCGGCGATGTCGTTGCTTTGTCCGGGTGGGGGGGCGACGTGGTGAGGAGGTGTATGGATGATGTCGTGCGTGGGCCGGGGCCCGTGGCTGAGGTTGTGAGGCATGTTGGGAGGGTGGCCGAGGAGAGGCCGCATGTTTTGGTGGCCTATGCTCATGTCCTCTTCATGGCCTTGTTTGCGGGTGGGCGGTATATCAGCCAGAGGGTTGAGGCTGCGGGTGAGGACTTTTGGGAGTCTGTTCGGGGGCATTCGCATCATGATGATGGAAAGGGAGGAGGAGAAGAAGGACAACAAGAAGAGGAGAGGGAGGAAGAAGAAGCAGCCGTCCCTCTACGCTTCTTCCGCTTCGACGGCCCCAACCAAGGCCAAGACCTCAAGCACCAATTCAAATCCCTCCTCGTCTCCTCCGAACAACTCCTCACCACCTCGCAAAAGCGCGACATCGTCCACGAAGCAATCCTCATCTTCGAGTCCGTCGGCCGCATCGTCACCCAGCTAGACGCCGTCTGCGCCGCCCTCCCTCATCACCACCACCACCACCATCCTCAGAACTCTTCTCCATCATCCACTGACCTGCTGCTGGGCTCCCGGCTGAGGGATAGCATTGCGGTTACGAGGCAGCGGTGGGAGAATGAGCATCGGCACCGACCGCCACGCCCGTCGTCGGTGGATGGTCTTGCCGACGTGGTTGTTTCTCCGGTCAAGGCTGTGCGCTTTCAGGATTCGCGGGCGGGTTGGGCTGTGGTTGTGGCGAGGTGTTTCGTGGAGAGGGCTGGGGGGGGTTCGTGGGCTGTGGTTGGGGTTGCTGCTGCTTTGCTGTTTGCGCTGGCTGCTGGGCGGTGGTCTTGGTTGAGTGGTTAGGGGATGTGGGTGAGTGTGGGTGTGGGTGTTTGTATGCCTGTTGATGAGAATAGGGAGCTCCTATACAGCAGGGCCGATAGCAACCATGCTCTACCCGAATGAAAGCTGATTCCTCGATGCCGCTTCTACCATGATGAATGCCACTACAAAGTAAACCTCATCCAACCTCCAACCCATTCCATCTCAATCCACTTCCCAGCCCAGCAAACGCCCATCCCGGATACCAACCTACATACATACATACCCTCCACACAAGCCCCCAGCTCACCATTCATCCACATCCCACCGGTCCCCGACCTCGGCCCAGCCTGCAAGGTGCCTCTCGCCGCCAAACTCGCCCACCTGCCGGAGATGACGCGCCCGGTCTGCCTTGGGCTGCCATTGCCGGACGAAGCAGTCGTCGGAAGCGGTCACGAGCTTTCCTTGTGACGACCAGCTCAGTGTTGTCACTTCGTGGCTGTGGCCGCGGATGAGAGCCGTTCCTGTGCGGATCAGGGGAAGGGTCGTCGACGAGGATATAGGGTTCGAAAACGAGGTCGATGATGGCGTCGTCGGTGGCGGAGGAGCCATGGCCGTCGTCGTCGTCATCGTCGTCATCGTCATGTGTTCGCGACGAGCCCACGCCGTCCGGAGGTAACGCTCATCCGTAGGGAACAAGACCGCACAGCCATCGGAGCTCCCCACAGCCAAGAGCTCGTCCATGCCACCGCCACGACCAGACGGACGAACAGCGCACTTGACGTAAAAGGACCCGACCCGTAGCGCATCGTTCCGGAGCCCGTACAGCGGGCCCAGACCCTGCGACCCCATCGGTCTACGCTTGCCGGCTCCGTCTGCCAGTTCGGGCGCGTGGCCGAGGACGAGGTGGTTGGTCGAGTAGGCGTAGACGGTGCTGTCCTTGCAGACGACGTAGAGCCGCGCGGCGTCGGATCCGAGCGTCATCGAGGTGATGCCGTACGAGCGCCACGCGTGAGTTGCCGGCTCCGGCGTCGACGCTACCGGTCGCTCTGCCGCCTGTCGGTGTCGTCGTGGCTTGATGTAGCGCGTGTCCCATAGCTTGACTGTTGCGTTGGCCTCGGAGCCCGTCAGTAGGAGGTGCTCGCGCCCGGCCGGTAGCCACTGTAGCGCCGTGACGGACGAAGACGACGTGTTGCCGTGTGTCGTCCGTTCGTGAGCGCCGTCCATGGTGTTGACCGTCCGCGCCTTTGCCACCTCCAGTCCCCTGTCCCGGACCAGGCCTTCGGTCGCCGATGAGAAGCACTGCGCCGGAAGGGAGGAGCATCGGAGGTCCCAGACTTGAACCCGTCCGGCCCGGTCCGAAGACGCGAGCACGTTGCCGTTGCCTCCGCCCGGCTGAAAGGTCACCTGCCGCAGCGAGTCCCAGTGGTCGTTCAGCTCGACGGCCACCGTCTGCGTCTGCGTGTCCAGCACGCGCCCGGATCTGTCACCGCATGCGCTGGCCAGCCGCGCGTCGTCGGCCGAGAAGGCGAGGTCCATGATGGCGTTGTCGTGCACCTTGACCCAGCTCTGCACCTGGTGGCCCGCGCCTCCGGCTGTTGATAGGAAGCGCACATCGCCCCGTTCGTCGCCGATGGCCGTCACCGGGGCGCCGTGGCAGCTCGCGAGGCTAAAGGGGATGGACGTGCCGACCTGGTCGCCCAATGGCGTGCAGTGGTAGGCGTCGGAGCTGTCGCTGTGGAAAGCGGCCGTCTCTATCCTGGCGTCGGCGGCGGGAAAGGCGAGGTGCTGCTTTCCGGCTTGGACGCTGAAGCCGTGCTCGCGGTCGAGGAGACAGGCTTCAAAACCGCGATTGCGCAGCTTTCGAATCGGTTGCGGCTGGTAATCTTGGGCCTGCGAGACAAGAGTCAAATGTGAACGAGATACAGAGAGCAGATGATGGTCATCCGCTTACCGTCGTTACTTCTGTCGTTGCAGTGAGCAATGGCCGACTGGACTCGAGAGACTTGCCGCCCGAGCCATGGACTCCTTTGCGGCTTGCTTTGAAGAACTGTTTCTGCAACGGTGAGTGACTAGGCCAAGGGTAGATGGTTCGGCTGCCGCTCACAAGAGTACGTCTCTCATTGGCGATATTCTCGTGAGTCACTAACTGGGACTCGTCGTCGGACAGCGTTGTCCGTCGTCGCTTGGTCCCCGGCCCAGGAGATTGGACCCGACGTTTCTTCCTCGAGGCCTCTTCCACAGCCTGTAGTCGTTCCGTCGGCGACGATGGAGGCTCCATCGGATCCGAACTAGGAGGGGGAGATAACGGTCTCGGAGCCAGACGGTTGACGGAAGCAGAATCCATGGCTCCCAGCGTCATGCGACTGCTCGTAGATAGACGAGTGCGCGGAGTGAAAAAGGTCCGGAGGCGTCTCGGCGTCACCGAAGGCACGCGCTTCTCCTTCATTCGTTTCGTTCTGGGCGGCGATCGGGAGGGGGATCTCGACGGGAGTCTCGACGGGAGCCTCGACGGCGATCTCGTCGAGAAGCTCTTGGGAGAGAGAAAGCCAGCAGCGGCCGGCGGGCTCGAGGGCATCTCATCATCAGAGCGACTGTGGGACTCCATCGTGTCCTGCCCGTCGAGAGGAGGATGCAGATGCAGAGCCAGGGCTGGCTGATAAGAGGTGAATTTTGCCCTGATGAGCAACGCGACGCGTCTCGAGTAACCGCGCGTAAAGCGACCCGCGTGTGGCGCGTGCTGTAGGATTGTGGTCACGTGATCGCCTCAGACAGGTCAACGAACAATTGGAAGCAACTGATCTTTGTTGATGAAGACCGAGTTGTGGTCTGAACAAACTGAACACGGATAGATTCTTGGACTTGGACAATACGCTTCAATTGAACTTTACAGTCCGTCCCGCTGATCTGCTCATCATCGCGAAGCTCAGCAAACGTCACGTGCTCTTCAGGGCGTCTCGCACTATGACGTAGCGACCTTCACGCTAAACGCCAAACTTGAATGATGAATCAATCCCAGAGAAACGGTCGGGAGGTCCCGTGCCGCGCTTTCCCTACCCTGGACCACCTGTCGATATCTTCGTCTCGCCAGCCACGTCCCCCGACTTCGTCCCTTTACCTACCTAGTACAACATCCCTTAACTTCAATTATCCCACTGCAAGGCCTCCGGCGCAACGACAGCCTCGGTCGCAACAATGTGCCGTTTTCTAGTTAGTCGCCCCTGCTTCCCTCCCGGTGATGACGCTCACCTCTCGTCCAGGTCTACAAGGGCAGCGACGAGATTCTCTTGTCCAAGCTGATACTCGACCCCGTCCATTCCATTCTCAAGCAGTCATTTGACTCCAGGCTGCGGCTCGTCAGTGGCATATCTGTCCTTAAAGCCCGAGAGCACCTCATCGCTGACAATGCAAAAGGACACGCGACGTGGCCAGAACAACGCAGATGGCTTCGGCATCGGCTTCTACACCGACCCCAAACTCGGCGCCCCCCCCTGTCTCTTCACCTCTACGATTCCGGCTTGGAACTGTACGAACCTGCAGCGCATCGCGTCTAAGACGGCCTCGCGCCTCATCTTCGGCCACGTCCGCGCCACCACTGAGGGATCCCTGAGCGAGGACAACTGCCACCCCTTTACCCACGGAAGCCTCATGTGGATGCACAACGGCAACCTCGGCGGCTGGAAGCACATCAAGCGCCGCCTCGGCCAACGTCTCGCCGATAAGTGGTATCTCGGCGTCAAGGGCGGCACCGACAGCGAATGGGCCTTTGCCCTCTTCCTCGATACCCTGGAGCGTCTCGGCCACGATCCGAGCGCCTGTCCGGAAACGGGCTTCGGCCCGACGGTGCTGCGAAAAGCCATGGAGCAGACCATTGCCCAGATCAATCAACTCACAGACTCGATTCCGCAGGACGTGGTAGAGGCCGAAGACGTCGACACCCGGAGCCTACTCAACCTGGCCCTCACCGACGGCCACAGCGTCATCTGCACCCGCTACGTCAGCAGCTCCAAGGACGAGGCCGCCAGTCTCTACTACTCGTCCGGCACGCAGTGGGCCACTCGGACGACAGACCCGGACGACCGCCAGTATCAGATGGAGCGGAGAGACAAGGGCGCCGACATCGTCCTCGTCGCCAGCGAACCGCTGACGTTTGAAAGGGGTGAGCTCGTCGTCTTTACAGTTCTATACTCGTGGCTGATGAGCATCAGAGAACTGGGTCAACGTGCCGACAAACTCGATCTTGACCATCCACCGACAGACAGTCATGATGCATCCCATTCTCGACCGGCACTACGAGCGAGATCCGTGTCACGTCCGCTCTAGCGCCTTTGTCCAGACCAAGGGACTCGTATCCAACGAAAAAGCGCCAAGCCCGGCACATGAGCCGCCGCCCGTTCGGCTCTGATGCGAAGGCAGCGGCTGACGCATGGCACGCACGCACGTTTGTGACGCAAGAAAAGTCGACATACAGCAGAAGACTTCCGTGATGGAAACGTAGACGCATGCATACGCTGGGTTGAGCGCCTGTGGCCTACTCAGCAGCCGACACGCGATGGCAGTTTCGTCCCATCAAACATGGCGTTGATCAGGTTGTTTGGCCCAGAGTTGATGACGACGTCCCTGGGACTGACGAGGCTCGTGCAGGACGATAAAAACAACCGGAGAAAGTTGATGACGGACATTCTCGTTCGGCAGCCAGCATGTCGCCGCGTCACCCTGTCATACCCACTCCCACTCCCTGGTCTGCTCGCCAGCTGCCATGAGAGTGCACTCTGAGAAAGGCCTCTGGAGAGGACTGTGACGGGGCATCTGGCAATGTCAGTGGCTGCGCCGTCGCGTCTGCGAAAAGGACTGTCAAAGAAGCATCTTGAGATGGCTCACGTCGACTTTGTATTTAACCCTCTCGTCCCCCTTGGTGCAAGCTGAAGGAGATGAGTGCTCGTGGCGTGACACAAGAAAATATCAACCTCGGAGGCCTCATCTCGGAAATCAACATCAAGCACTACAAGATGCCTTGCTACGCCACCATAACGCACTTCCAGAAATGTGACCACAAAAGACTATCAAAGCTCGGGTGCACAGTAAACTGCCCGGACCTCTGCCCCCCAGACTCGCTCAAGTTTCTCGTCAAGACGGTCTACCCATCAAACTGCGTCGAATGCCATCGATATCACTTTATGGAAGCCGCCTACCAACGATTAAACCAGCACGAAGACAACGAACTCAGCATCAAGCAAGACGCCCAGATAGAAGACGAGGAGACGCGCGCCCAGATGCTCCAGCTAGCCAAAGCCCGCGCCGATTTCCAAGAAGAGCTCCTCGACCAGCGATACCTAGGCGCCGCGCAAGAAATCGAAGCAGCCCAACGCTGGACAGGCAAATACGGGAAAGCCCTCCGCATCCTCGACCAACACCCGCCCACCCAAGCAAACAGCCAGCCCACCTCGCAGCGATCGATAGCCCTCCGCGACGCCGCCAACCTCCGCGCGGCGAAACCGCTCAGGCTGGTGGTCACGTTGGATGCCTCGCGGACGAGCGCGCAGCTTCGCGACGCGTGGGAGCTGGAGATGGCGCCTTATCGCGTTGTGAGCCGGACGGGTGGCTATGTTCGTGTCCAGCCTGCTGAGGAGGAGTTTCAGGGGTGGGGGGGGCCACATGCGACGTGAGATTTCGGTGGCTGGTTGCACGTCTCTGTCTCTCTCTCTCTTTTTTTTTTTTAATGGTGTGTTATGTTACCGTCGTACGGGTGTCTCTGGTCTTGTTGATGGGGGTTGGAGGGTTGGGGGCAGGATGGCTGGGTGTGGCTTGGTGGGTTGGCCATGCTGATGATGATGAACTTTGGGGGGTCATGAGTTATGACTTACGAGGGCATCTAATCAATCTGATAGCCTAGGGATTCAGCATCGGCAACTCGGCTTTCTTCTCCAGCGCCTACCAGCCATCTCAGCCAACACCAGCCGTACATAGATAGATACACCGAAGCCAGCCCAGCAAACAAGAAATAAAAAAGAACAACAGTAGATGAACAGAACATGATGCACAGCAAACGTAAACTTCTCCTACCTACAGATCCTATCACCACATCCACATCCACATCCACATCATAATCATCGTCGTCGTCGTCAGCCTTGCCGACTGTCGCATACAAGAGCTGCACCCCAAGAACACTCGACATGCCTCACGCACGTATCCGTAGGCATCTCGTACGTGCGGAGAATGCACACACACACTCGCACTCGCACTCGCACTCACACACACACACTCACGCTCAGCAGGCCCAGCTCCTACACACACCTGCAATGCACAGGCACAGCAATCTTGCCGGGAGGCTCCGGCAGCAGCCTCTCTCGAGCAAGGGTCCCGGTAGATCTGGCATAACCGTCTCGCTGAGTGCCATGGGATTGCCGTCTCGGGCTCCCTCGTACGAATAGACTGAGACGGGCGGCGGCGCCGATCGCCGATCAGACGGGTATCGAGTACTTGGCTGGAAGCTGGGGAGTTGGTACATAGTGCGCTGATGTGCCTTGATGTGCGCTGGTGTGTGCCCTTGGAGGCTTGCCTCGAGTTATTAGTTGGCTGTCTGTCTGTCTGTCAACGCTGAGCTGAGTCAGGCGCTGATTTCGATCCGCACAGTGTCTGTCCTCGACGTCAACGGCTTTTCTGTATAGCCTCATTTTTCCTTTTCCCTCACTACCCACCTACCTCCTACCAACGCCCTCTTCTCCCTCGACCCTCACCGACCCGGACGGACCGTTGGACGGTCTCGGGCGTCTAGAACGCTTCTCTTGCCTGCTTCCCGCGACACGTCACGGACGATTCGAGAGGGTTGCATCCTGGCCTCTGACAACTGGCTGTGGGCTGCAGACACACATAGGCTGTCTTGGACCAGCACGTTTCAACGAGGAACACATGGCCAGCCACGCCAGCCCCGGCTCGCCACAGAGCCCGGACGGCCATCGGGCATATTCTTCCGTCCTTGCCCGCCCCTACATTGTCTCACCCCAACAGCTCTGCCCGTGGGGTAAGGGCAGGCAGGCAGGCAGGCAGACCTAGGACTGCTATTATCGGCGAGACACTCTAGATCAGCTGGCGGCGACGATGGGCTCATCACACCAAGTCAACCACGGGAGGGTCATCATGTCCTCTGGTCGAATCGAAGTCTTTCCCCGAAGGCCTTGTCGGATCCGGGCTCTGAAGCCGTGCTGCCAGCGGGTGCCACACACAGCCTGCCTGCTCGCTGTCTACTGACCTACTACGAATACCTGTCTGCCAGGCCTCGACGATACCTACACACAGGCTCATACTGTATTCGTACAGCAGAATGCGCAGCGGCTATGTGAGTCTAAAACATGGCCAATCGTCTGCGGGGCAAGGGTCCCTGCTGGACCGTTTCAGTCCCTCAGAGAATTGACGGCCAGGCCGAGGCCTTCCCGCGCGGCTGACCATGTCATTGGGGTCCACGATGGCCGTCGGTGGGGAAGGCTCCTATGATTTGGTGTCCTTACATTAGCCTTCCCGTGCGTCTCGATGCCGGATGCGAGCTTCCGCCAACTACTACCACGAATACAATGCCTACCTACACAATGACACTGACGGCTCGCATCGCCAAAAGTGCCCATTGTTGGATTCGACGCCAAGACGACGACGGCCATGATGGCGAGATGACGAAGTCGCCAGCGCCACCAGGCTTATCAGCGGTCGAATACGGGACGTGTTTCGTAGCGCCTTTTGGTGCTACTACCTCGCGGTACGAGACTCGGGACCGTTCGTCCGAGGCCAATCAACGCTGACCACGTCTCTTGGAGTCGAGCGAGTTCACGCCACCACCATGTGCGGGTACTGTTGGTTGCTGAGCTCTCGACGGCTCGGGCCTTCCGGGGACGACTAAGGCCAAGTTGACCAGCCTCTCGACTTGTTGTCTCTCTCTTCTGCCTCGCCCCATCTCTCTGGGCCTCTCGCTGGGCCTCTCTGTCCGGACCAGACTTTGGTTGTGCATGGCGCGGGAGAGGTGACAAGATAGTGTCCATGGATGCAAACACAGCCAGCCATGCCCTCCATACACACCTACCGACCTACATGCATGCATACAGACACATACACATACACATACACATACACACACACGCACACGCACACG
>NJES01000609.1:0-11283 GCA_002591395.1 Ophiocordyceps camponoti-rufipedis | reverse complement strand
TAGCTGGGGCCTGGGGGATAGAAGGGGGGAGGAACGTACGGGAGCCATCTTGAATCGAGTGATTGGGATTGGAGATTCCGAGGCTTCTGCTGGGTGAGGCTGTCTTGGTAGGGAGCTGGTGATGGAGAGATAGCTGTGGCGAGAGGTGGTGAAGGAGAGGGGAAGGAGGGGTAGTTTCCGGCTGTGCCCTTTTGTGTGTTTATTTTGCTGCTGTGCTTTCTTTTGTCGGAGTGGCGGGGCAGCACAGCAGCAGCGGCGATTAGGCACAGGCACAGGCAGTCAAAGTCGGTGTCCGGGATGAAGCATCCCGTGACATGCGGACAGTCCATGGATGGAACGCCAAGATGGAACCTCGGTAACAGCCCCCTATAATACAGCGAGTATAACCCCCACTGAACAATGACGACATGCCTCTCCCACCGCCAACTCACTCGCACCTCCGCCGGAACTGCACCTCAGGCCCCTCCCTCAACGACACAAACGCATCCCTCAGCCTCAACTCCCCCCCATCCCTCGATCCCGCAACCCTCCTCACATCAAGGCAAAACAGCGTCCTCGCAACCGTGACATACATCTCCATCAACGCCAGATTCTTCCCGATGCAGCTGCAGGGCCCACTCAGGAACGGGTGAAAGTTGGCCCTCAACCTCGAAACCTCCTCCTTCGTCGTCCCCGTCTCCTCGTCGACGATCCACCGCTCAGGTCGAAACACGTGCGCGTCGCCGTATATCGCCCCGTTGCGTGAATCCGCCCACGGCACCGTCCCCACGATGGTCCCAGCAGGATAAAACTCGTCGGCGATGCGAATGCCCCCCTCGAGAACCTCACGAGGATGCTCGCTCGCCCCCGCCGGCGTCAGCCGCATCCCCTCGTCCACACAAGCCCTCAAATACCGACACCCCAGCAAGACAGGCCCATAGACAACATCTTGCAGACTTGCAAACGAGGACCGAATCTCGTCCACCAGCTTGTTGTACCGCTTCTCGTCGCCGCTGAGGTAGAAGAAGACGCCCGACAGGCTGACAGACGTCGTCCCCGACCCGGCCGTGATGAGCACGCTGCATTCCGCCCGCAGCTCGTCTTCCCCGTACGCCGCCTTCCCCGTATCCGCGTGGCGCGCGTCGGCGAGGAAGTAGAACATGTCCTGCCTGCGCTCCGCCTCGGGACGGGAAGCCTGCTCCTTTTGCAGCGCCAGTCTGTCGGCGACGCTCGAGCATACAAAGTCGTTGTACTTGTGCACCGTCGGCGGGGAGATCATCTGCAGGGCCCGGTCGAGGCCTCGGGGCTTCAGCCAGACAAAGGGCTTGAGGAAGGGCGAGCGGCAGATCTGTCCTGGTTAGACGTCGTTCAAGATGGGAAACGCGGATTCTTACCGGGTAATAAAACTGCAGCGCCGACGAGATGCAATCCGGAACCTCCTTGACCGAATTCTCCCCCCCTTCCTTGATATCAAACGAGCGCCCGAAGCTGAGATCGCCCATGATATCAAAAATCAAGGCATCAACCACGACTGAAAAATCAACAGCAGAAGACCACCCCTCCCCCTCATCAGCCAACAAGTCAACCCACCGATCAACATGCCTAACAATAAACGGCGCCGCCGCCTTGACCAACCTCTCGGTGAAACAAACGTTGAGAACCTTCCTCTTCCTCGCATGCGCCGCCACATCCGTCGTCGTAAAGGTCGTCTCGTCGATTTTACGCGTCCGGTTGAAGGCCCGGTAGAAGCAGCTTCTCCGCACGTTGGAGCGCGCGCCGTAGATGTCGGCGTGGGCCGCCGGTCCGCGGAAGAGCACCGTTCCGGGCTCCGGGCGGATGCGGTCGCCGTAGAGGTCGAATTGCTGGCTGAGGTAGAGGTGGCGGCGGCCTTGGATGGTGGCGTACCACGAGGGGATGCCCGTTGCGCGGTCCCAGAAGGGGCCGGGGATGTGGGATAGGGGGTGGAGGTAGATGTTGTAGAGGATCCAGGCTGTCAACTGGAGAGGATAGGTATGTGGTGAGATGATGATGTTATGGATATCTTGGTGGGTGGCCTTACCAGCAGCGAAACCAGCAGCGGGACCTTGAAGAGAACGAGGCCGAACCACTCCAACAAAGTCGCCATGATTCCCGCGAGAGTGATGAAGCTGTAGAGAGACAAGTTGCAGAGGGCAGATGTCGGGGTAGTCATTGCTTTGCTCCCGGGACGTCGTCTTCTTATCACGTTGGCCGCCCGTCACCGTCGCCAACCAACCAGTCCGACTCGGAGATGCCCGTCGTCTAGACTGACATCATAGTCGTCGATGGCTGATTCACGTCCGCGACACCGGGCCTAGGTGATGGCTTCGTCAGTCGCATACAGCGTGATACACGCCAGCAAGCACGAATACAACACCAACCAACCACCAACACCGAAACACCCCAAACCAAGCCTCCCCGGAAAACAATGCAAGAACAATACAACTGATAGAATGTGTATTTGCCCTACCTCCCCTCCGTTTGCGTCGCCCGCCAATGCGTCGCCAGTCATCATCATCCACAACCAACCAACCAACTAACCAACCCAACAGACCAAACCGACCAACTCGCCCAGCAAGTCCGAGCCCCTTTTCGCTCTCAACGACATCGCCTCCGACTCCCCCCACCCCAATATTCACAAAATCTCCCGCAGCTTCTGCTTCTGCGCCGCCGTCAGCGTCGACGGAAAGTTGACCTTGTACTTGATGATCAAGTCTCCCCGCTGCCCCGGCTTCTTCGACAGCGGCATCCCCAGCCCGGGATAGCGGTCTTCGCTGCCCGGCTGCGTCGGCCCGCCCTTGTCCAGGTTGATCTGCCGGCCCTCAATCGTGGTAACCGTCCGCTTCCAGCCCGTCAGCGCCTCCTTGAGGTCCAGCGTCACTGTGTGCACGATGTCGTTGTCTTGTCGCTTGAAGAGCGTATGTTCTTTCTGCCCGTGCCGTCAGCCCTGTACTTTCATTTCCATCTCCCGTCTGTCTGCCTTACCTCTTCCACCACGAAATGCAGATCCTGACGACCGCCCTCGACCTGATCGCCCACGCCGTTGAACTTGATCTTGGACCCCTTCTTGAGGCCCGGCTTGATGGGAACCTCGAGGATCTGGTCCGTCTGCACCCGTTTTCCCGATTCGTCAAACGTCTTACGCTTAATCTTCATCTTCTTCGTCACGCCGTGAAACAGCTCCTCTAGCGTCAAGGGCAGCGACCGCTCAACCGTCGTAATCTCGGGCGTCGGGTCGCGCTTCCGCCCATCGTGAAACCCAGTCGGCCGCATCCGAGGCCTTCCAGCACGCGGACCAGCACCGCCACCCATGCCGCTGAAAATGTTGAAAAAATCGTCCTCATCGTTGCCGCCGCCGCCGCCAACGCCACCAGCGCCACCACCACCGGCTGCGTGCTGGCGCAGAAACTCGGCAAAGGTATCGTCGGCGCTGTTGAAGCTGAAGCCGCCCCCGGGTCCGCCTCCGGTGCTAAAGTGAAAGGACCGCGCACCGCCGCCACCTCCTCCACCGCCAAAGTCGAAGCCTGGGGGCATGCCGCTCGCAAAAGGGTTCGCGCCAGCGCCAGCGCCTTCAGGGGGCGGTGCTCCGCCACGTAGCAGGAACTCGAGCCCGTACTGGTCGTAGATCTTGCGCTTCTCGGGGTCCGAAAGGATCTCGTACGCCTGCGAGCACTCCTTGAACTTCTCGGCGGCGTTGGGATTGTCTTTGTTCTTGTCGGGATGCCATTTCAGAGCTGCCTTCCTGTGCCGTCGTCAGCCAACCCGTCTCGGGGGATTTACCATCCGCCTCACCCACCTATATCCCTTTTTGATTTCGTCCTGCGAGGCATCGGGTTTGACGCTGAGCGTGTCGTAGAGCTTGCTTTCCTTGACCATGGTGACGACGCCGAGGCCGGGCGGGCCGATTAGTCCGGCAGGCGGGAAGAAGATCCAAGCACGATGAGGAGGAAAAGACGAGAGGCAACAAGGCAGAGATTAGAGAGGAAAACGACGAGGCCCAGGTCGGAAGAAGCGTTTGTTTGGATCAGGTGGGAGGAGTCGAGCATTGAGGGGACAGAAGCCTGCTGAGAGGCCGGAAACATGGATGGTCCGTGTGGATCGTAAATTCGCACCCTGGAGTGGGGCGCCTTCAGTGGCATCTCGTGGAAGATTCGGGCCGCAGCGACGCCAATCGGGGCCGAGGAGCGCGCACTGTGACCGTCAACCCGCACAGTACACCCACATGAGCCCTGAAGCCCCCAGGCCATCTCCTTGCGCACGGTCCTGACACTGTCCATCATCGTGCATCATTGAAGGCCTCGCCTCGATAAGTGAGAGTGAATCAATCCCTCAACGTCTCACTCCTCATCCCTCGGGCTATGCAAATAACTACCTATAATGCATGAAGCCATGCCTTCCAGCCATGCCGTCCAGCCATGCCCTTCCAAAGCAATCAATACCATCGCCATCTGCCTTTGCCTCCTGGCATGGAATCTTCTCGAAGTCCCGCCCTACCCTGTACATACATACACCTCTTTCGTCTCTTTCGTCTCTTCTCTATTCTTCGTCGCAGTCCACAAGCTCCATGTCTATTGTCTTGGCCTGGCTCTCGTCCCGCCCGACTGTCTGCGGGCTCGCCGCCAGTGGACTCCCCGTAAGCGTCAGTGAGCGGCATCGTTCCTGCATCTCGGGCCCGCGACCCGGTCTCTTGTTGTCCCCGTCTCCGTCTTCGCCGCCGCCGGTCTTCGCCGCCGGCTCCGAAAGGTCGGCCAGCTCCGTCTCGACCTCGTCGCTTCCGATCGACGCCCGGTTGCTGTCCATCGAATCGGACCGATGCTTCCGCTTCGGCGGCAACATCGTCTCCGTCAGCCGACCTTCGTCCGCCTCGGCCCTTTCCCGGCTGAGCTCCTGCTGGAAGGCCTTGTTATCCGCTCGCACGAAGCGCTCTAGCGGCGCCGACAGCGGCACAGTGGCCTCCTCGAGTGCCTTTTCCGTCGCGTAGATGATGAGTGGCGTCTTGGTCACCTCCCAGACTTCCCGCAACATACTATCGACCGTGAGAACCTGCAAGAAGCCGTCGTCAGCGCCAGTCTCCCTCGCCCGAAATATACTCACCTCGGCCTTAACCGGTTCGTTCGATCCGTGAGAGTACATAAGTTTCCACCACCTGTCGTGCGCTCGAGGGTCGCCGCCCAGCTGTATCAAGTCCGGCTCCGACATCTGACACACATATACGATGTCGTTGTGCGTTGCGATGCCCCGGAGGAGGTACTTGTTGCACGTCATCGGCTTCGGCCGACCCTTCTTGTCTGGCACCGTGAGCAGTTGGCCGAGGAAGCGCTGCTTGGTTCTGATGGCATTCTTGTCCTCGCTGATGGCTGTAACCATTGTCAGACGCCCGACATGGCTCACCGTCTTGGGGCTCACTCACCTTGCAACTTCTTGTCCAGATCGGCCAGCGCGTCTTCTGCCTTGGCAAGCGCCGATTTGACGTCATCGTGGTGCTTCTCTTCTTCCTTGGTCATGTCGCTGGGCGCGGCCCGGTAATCGGGATACTTGTCCGTGTCGAAGCCAGACGCCTCCATGGCGCGGAATTTCCCACGGCTCTCCAGGTATTCGCTGTACAATGAGCATCTTTCAATGACCTTCTGGAACATAACCTTCTTCGTCAGAGACTGGTTCCAGTCAAGATTCACGTCGACTTCCTTCTTCTCGCGCTCCGATAGGCGCTCGAGGCGTGTCTTGCAGTCGCACCATGCCCGTTGGATGCGCGTCGCCTCGTGTTTTCGACTGGCGAGGTATCTTTCCGGATAAAACTCTTTGGGTATCTCGAACGAATCCTCCGGCCCAGAGCCCGTCACCTTCATGATGAGGACCTCACCCATTTGCCGGAACATGGCCATCTTGGAGTTTTCATTGAGTTCGCCCGTCGACAGCACGTGGTTCCACATGATGTGATCCAGTGATTCGTACAGCGTCTTGATATTTTCGTAATCAAGCTGCAGGTGCTCCATCTCGAGGAGGCCAAACTTGGCTTCCTCTTCCCAGTCCTCGTCGTCGTCGAAAACGTGGGCCAGGGCCGCCGTCTGCGTCAGTGGCATCATGACATTGCTGCACTGCTGGATTAGATATTCAAACAGCCGCTTCTCGGGGCCGATGGCGGAAAAGGGAAGCAGGTCCGACAGAGCGCTGACGACGCCGTAGCTGCGGTCGGTCGAGTCGAGAAAAGCCATGAGCCTGTGCAGCTCCTCTTCGCAGTTGGACGAGGAGCCATGACGTTCGCCCCACGTCACTTGGCCAGCCTGCAGCTGGTTCAAGACAAAGGGCGACAGGATCTCCTGGCCCTTCCACCAGTCGCTGTTGAAGCCGTACGATTCTGCGCCTGTGCCGGTGCGCAGCAAGACGTTGCGCGCCAGGGGTATCTCGTGAAGGATAGTCAGCAGCCCGCCGAGACAATGCTCGCCGCCAGAGTTGACGCCGTGAATCAGGAAAGCGGGTGTGCCGGGCTCGCGTTTCCTCAGTTCCGGTGAGGGATAGTTAGCGGTCCTGGACGACTCTTTGGTCGGGACCATGGCCCAGGTGTCCTGGTCGTAATCGTTGCGGTTGGCAGGGCCGAAGCAGGGCTCAGAGGTGGTGGCGTCGAGCACGCCGGATTCCTGTTGAGGCAGGGCGATGCCCGCCTCTTGAGCCGACTCCCGCAGTGCCCGCTGCATGTCTTCGTCCTCGCGCGAGTGGGAACTGTTTCCACCTACGCCAAGAGCCATCAGTCTCTCGGCGACTACTGCCGCGTCCGGGCCGCACGCCGTACCGGTCATGTCTCCCCCGGCAGCCCATTCCACCATTCTTCCCAAGGGAGATCGATCGTTGGATCTCGAGGGAGGTCGTGAGGGGGCACCGAGGCCGCCGCCGTCGGGGGGCGGCGTGACGCCCATGATGATGTCGTTTTGGTTCATCGACTCGATGTGGAAGGCTGCATGGGTAAGTGGTGAGGCCGGTGACGGGCAGCGGCGCGAGAGCTCACAGGTGCCTGCGGCGTTGTCGGAGCCGTCTCTATCAGCGGAAAACATGCTGTCGTTCCATGACCGTGTAAACTTGTTTCGAAACTGCCATCAGGGTAAGCGGGCTGACGCCAAGGTTTCGGGATCGGGGCATATATACGTTTGAGGAATTGTCAAAATACTGCATAAGGACCGTCTCGGGGCTGCAACCGTTGTCCTGCAAGAGGAAGCTCGTCAGCTACACCGGTTGCGAGGCCAGCGGGCAGCGGGGCAAGAGCCATACCTTGAGCGCCTGTATCACCATGGCGCGGTCCTCTCGGGGATGGAGATTGGCAAAGTCGATGACCTGCGAGATTTGGGCCTCTGTGGGCTCGCTGGACGCCATGGTGACGGGCTTTCAGCGGTTTGGCCGCCCAGGCATCGGCGAGGCCTGCGTCGTAGCAGTCGAGGCTCGAGGCGGCCACTCGGGGGACGCTTCTGTGGATGCTGATGAAGGGTTGGTTGCTCGCCGTCGTCCAGCTCGTATGTGTGAGAAGGGTAAAGATGGACGCAGATGGACAGCTTGGGGATGGAAACTTGGGAACCGAAGAGGTTCACCAGCGGCAAGCAGAGCTGAGGCGTCTAGCTCTGGGTGTAGGGTAACTTGGGTAAAAAGCAGTCGCAGTTGGCCGGCCGCGCGTGCCGTGATTAGTAAGCAGAAGCTAATCCGGACTTCAAGTCGTAGAGAGAGCTCGAACAGGGAGAGAATCTAGATTTCAGGGTCTTGCTCTTCAGCATGTCTGATTACTCTTTGAAGAGTATCTCATTTCCTGCCTACTTGTTTACGCCATGAAGCTGTGATCTTCGAGCCGAGCCGAACCTGATACTAAGCCTGTCATCTTGTCAGAAGCTGGCCTGGGAATGCCTTGATGGCGTGACGAGTTGCGATGTGATGAAGTGCCGGCGATATTAAACACAATCGACAGTCATGATGGTGCCGCTGACAATTTCAGACGCAGCAGATGGCTGTTTAAACTCACTCTAGTCTTTCCAGCTCGGCTTCGCAGGTTTGCCAACGCCTGGCATCACTTGGGGTCCAACTGACGACGCCTTTTGCCCAAAGAGACCGCGCCGGTTTCAATACGGCTTGCACTGGCCCAGTCTGACGCCATCGGTTCAAACTTGAATCCAGGATTCTCGCTTTCCCGGCCGAACAGTCCAACCCTGTGCTATCCTCGTTCCGGGAGTTCAGTTTCCGAGCATTCAGGATTCAACCGCCTGCCAATCCAGACGTGTCCTAGCCCCGAACTGGGGAGTGGCAGGATCACGATGGTATCAAAGGCACATTTCGGCCGAAATGACTCGCAGCAGACGACGAAAATAACAGGGCACTGTTTCAAGTTGCCTGGCAGGGAGCCGCTGGTTCTCAGACGAACCAGTAGCTTGACACATCAATAATCCCTTCTTCTGCCACCTGACACCGGATCACAATGACAGCCTTGACACCGTGGAAATCGAGGGTCGAGCTAAGCACCCGTGACGCTGTGGCAACTACCTAGTGGTCATGTTTCCGTTAAGCATAAGTGGGATGGCGTCAATCCTGACAGCCCTGTCAACGCCTCCCGTCTGCCAAGTCGGCACCGAAGGTAGTTTGCCGAGTCTTGACAGCACGCCTATAGTTGATTAATTCTGAGAGGAATCTGAAGATGGATGAGAGCCTCGAGGTGATGGCCAGGCTGTTCAATCTCAGCCAACGACAGTGTATCACGCCCCTCGAAACTCGCGCGAGCAACGGGCAAGGTGTCGAGTGGCAACAAGGCTCAACGCTCCTGATTGTCCGTATCCTGGCTACGGTCCCCGTCACATCACCCAGACCCCATGGTTCACGGCCGCTCTCGTGCGAAACGGCCCCCACAACGCTGCCGCCCCGGATTCAGTGGTTCGCGAACCCCGACACGCTACCACTAGTGCCCCATCCGCGAGTCGACCAAGGCCAGCGGTGAAGAGAGGGCAACGAGTGACAAGTTGGGAACATTCTGTCGACAACAATGGCAGGCTGTTTGCTGCTGCTGTCCATTTGTGCTCTACGGGATGCAAGACTCACATCACCAAGAGGACTTCAACTTGTTTCTAAATCAGGACGTTGCACTCACGTCTCCGGCCCGAATCACACCTCTTCTTCCAGGAGATGGCCCCTCCGTCGCAGGCTGAAGCAGCAAGCATAGCGCTAGCGACCTAGGGATCATGGTCTGACTCTCAACTGTGTGACAGACAAGCTGTGTTCAAGACGAGCGCAGACGGAGGAGTTTTATAAAAAGCATCAAGACTCCCACAACTCAGCACGCAGCAAATCTTTTATCTCTTCTAAACGTTCTTTTCCTCCTTGTTCGATACCCCATATCCCCCCCTCCCCTTACTCAGTTCATCACCCCTCGTCGTTCTTTAATCCCCCCTGATTAAACATGAAGATTTTATTAGCAATCGTCACTGTCTTTGCCGGGATAGCTACTGCTGCGCCAGTCGTCAACCATCCTCGTCAAGAGCCAACCCCAGCCAGCCAGCCGGCGCAACCGGCAGCGCCAAGCCAAGCTCCCGCTGGAGCAGACGATGCTTCGGATATTGCATTACAGAAGTCAGCCGCCGGAGGGCCGAAGCTGGTCCCAGTCGCCGGAGCGCAGAGCCCAGCAGCTGCCATCGGAGGGGATGACCCGGCCGCGGCCGCTGAAGGAGATGACCCAGCAGCTGTCATCGCAGCCCCGGCCCCAGCGGCTGGTGTGATAGGAGGGCAGGTCCCTGGAGTCGCCGTCGGACAGAGGCCAGCAGTCGTGATAGGAGGGCAAACCCCAGCCGGAGCCATCGCACCAGTCCCAGCTGGAGCCATCGCACCAGTTCCTGTTACTGGTGCCGTCGGAGGAGTCCCTGCTCCCGGTGTCGTCGGAGGCGTCCCTGTTTCTGGTGTCGTCGGAGGAGTCCCCGGAGTCGTCGGAGGAGTTCCCGGTGCCGTCGGAGGAGTCCCCGGTGCCGTCGGAGGAGTCCCCGGTGCCGTCGGGCAGAACCCCGCTGCCGGCGTAGCTGACCGAGTTGCTGCCAGGCGGGAAGCCAGAAGACAACAAAGAGAGGCAGCACGGCAAAAGAGAACAGGCGCAGCCGCTGGCAACGCGCAACTCCCAGCCATCGACGGAGGAATAGGACAGGCCAGTGTCGACCAGCCACAGGAGACTCCCGACGACGCCAACATCCAAGCACGAGCCGAGTCGGTCCACACGGCCGTCATTGGAGACTCCGCGGAGCAGGAGGCCTCTGCCGCAGATGATCAGGGCGCCACTCTCACGCGTCGACAACTTGACGGTTTTGGGGGTGGCTTTGGCGGCGGCTTTCCACCAGGCGCTGCGGGCGGCTTTGGCGGCGGCTTCGGGGGCGGCATTCCGGGCGGCTTCGGGGGCGGCTTTCCGGGCGTTGGCCCGCCCGGTCTGGGCTTAGCTGGGTCCGGACTCGGGTTCCCCGGAACGGGGTTTGGCGGAGCGGGGTTTGGCGGAGGAGGGTTTCCCGGAGCAGGGCTCGGCGGGTTCGGAGGAGGCATTGGACAAGGAGGGCTCATCGGCGGAGGTCCCTTTGGGGGGGGCTTGCAGGGGGCCGACGGTCTCAACGGCGGTTTCCCTGGAGTCTTGAGGCTGAGATGAGAGTCGTTGATGATTCGTTTACAGCGAGTTTTGAATGTAAAAGAAAGAACGGCCATGGCACTACATGTATTGATGGTGGCTGTCGAGAGTATGTACATGTAGTGTAAAGCAGCAGAAGAGATATGAAGAGCAACAGGATGAGAATCATCAAGCAAGCTGTCAACGTCGAGAGCCATGACCAGCTGCTGATACACGTGCCCATATCTCTTAACACAGCATGAAAGGGCTAAATCGTGTACTCCCTAGCAACAGCCGTCAGGACCAAACTCAACCCAACGCAAGGAACTGAGACTCACCTAGGAAACGCCGAACTGAAAGGATTGTTCGGAATAGGACCAAAGATGCTCAGCGTCTCTCTCAGGACGATCAAGTCATCCAGCCTGATAATCTCGCGCCGTCCATTCCGCGCAATAGCTCTGCAAGCTAAAGCAAATGAGCAAGACGGAGAGCAAAGGGATCGAGTCAGCCACCAAGAACGGACCGGAGAACATGGCAATGACGAGATTCTCGGCTGCGTCCTGCAATGCGTGCCTGGCCCCGACTTCGAAGCGAAGGTGCCTGTAGCCAAGGTCGTTGATGACCTGGCGGAAGATGATGGCGAAGACGCGGCGGGGGACGACGAGGGGGGCTGCGGCGAGTTCTCTTCGGGC
>NJES01000608.1:0-11287 GCA_002591395.1 Ophiocordyceps camponoti-rufipedis | reverse complement strand
AGCACCAGCACCAGCACCAGCTCCAGCACCAGCTCCCCGTCAGACGCTCCTCCCGGGCGCTTGGGCATGGTCCATGGCCTTTTGGGTGCCTGGCGGTGGCGGCAGTGAGCTCCGGCCTGATGGCGCCCGATGCTGGCATGGCCATGGCCTTTCACTCGATGGCCATGATTCTTCTTCCTACGACTGCTACAGCGACTACCATGGCCATGACCACAACCACCACCACCCGCTGAACCGCCCGCTGAACCGCCCGCACAACTACCATCACCCGCTCAAGCCCCCCTCCCGCGACGCCATGCCTCTCGAACCCTCTCCTTCAGACTCGCCCCCCCTCCGGAACTTGGCCTTCCTCGTCCTCCGCGAGGGCGACACTCCAGCCTCCTCCTCGCCCGAGCCCGACCCCGATCCCCTCTTCTCTCCGCTCCCGACCCCCGGCCCCCTCTCCGAAGCACCCCCAGGCTTCGCCCACGGCATCGGCTCGGCCTCGGCGCCCCCCTGCGCCATGGAACGCACCGAATCAGGCCTCTCCATCTCCTCCACCACATCCCCCCGCGACGCCCTCTCCTCGCTCGCCCTCGACGACAACGACGATATCGCTACCGGCCGTGTCCTCTCCGACCTCGAGGCCGCCCATCTCGTTCACGCCCACCTGACGGCTTTCCGTCGCCGCTGTCCGGATTCGCAGTCGGAGCGCATACTGCGAGCTCTCATCACGCCCAAGTCAAGGGCTGCCGACTTTCCCCTCGATAACGATGCCTTGCGCAGCATCTTTTCCGCTTCCAATGAGCTCTTCTTCGCCAGTCGTCTGGCCTGTCGCGTGGCCTGGGATTGGAGTCATCCTGCTTGCGGGCAGTACGAGAGCCACATCGTTGGCACGACGGCTTTGCGACGCTGTGCTCGGCTTGGGGGCTGGGAGACGCTCATTGTGCTTTCGTCGCCTATTCTGCGCGACACAAAGTATAACCGGAGGCTGCTCATCTCGACGTTCTTGCACGAGATGATTCACAGCTTCATGTTTGTTACCTGTGGTCTTAAGGCTAGTCATGATGGCGGACATACTGATGGCTTTCGGCATATTGCTGCCATTATTGATGATTGGGCTGGCAAGGAGTTTCTGAGGTTGACTGACATGGAGGCTGATTTGGAGAGATTTCGCTGTCAAGACGAGGGTCGGCTCTGTCCGGAGTACAACCATCCGGTCATCTTGGAGTCTCGCGACTGGTTACCGCACGCAGACAACGGGAACAGCCATCACCATGACCATAACCACAACAATCATCACCACCATCATCATCATCACCTTCACCATCTTCACCATAACAGCCACGACGCCGCCGCCCTCCCGCCCGTCACCTACTCCCATCACGCGCCCGTCGCCGCCGCCGCACAGGGAGGATGGCAGTGGTGCGAGCAGGAGAACTTTGGCCACCACAGCCCGTACCCTTCCAGCTCACCCTACGTCTACTAACCGGCAGGGGTTCTCCGAGTTCGGACCAACGGTACGGCGTCACATGCTCGATGTTCCCCCCCCCCCTTTTTCTTTTTCCTGGAATTGACTCTCATGCGCGTCGTGGGTGGGTGGAGGAGGGCGATCTGGGAAAGGGGAGTTGTTCGTTTTGGCGTATGGCATTGGGGATCATGCAGCGGGTTTTTGCACCTAGATGGTGGGCATGGCGGGCAGCTGGACAAAGAGGATGGGGTCGAGGGGAATCTAGACGGTGCGTAATACGTAAATTGCATGTCGTCGCATGGTTGCGGCTATTACCTAGTCGTGACGAGATGAACAAGACGTTTCCAACGCCGGAGGATGCATGCCTCTATGTGTCCAAGTCGAGCAAGAAGAACAAAGAAGATGACATGGGATGCTGGGAGACGCCGTTATGTACCCGCACATCTCACCGAGGGAACATGGACATCAAGCTTGTCGAGCGTCGCCCTGAACGGACCTCTGACGAGCCTGATGCGCCCCGTAGCTTCGAGAGGCATCCGTCAGCAACGGGGTATTCTCGCTATTCCTCTCCTCTTCGTGATCCGCAGCAGCGTCCTCAGCAAAGTCAGCCTCCGACCTCGTCGGCCCATCCCCCTCCTCAACCATGAACCCAGGAATAGCACCGACGAAAGCAACAATGGCAAGGAAGTAATACGCCGCGGCGATGCAGCCGTGTCTCACGCCCCAGGTGAAGGTGTAGCCGGTGGCAGCCGGACCGATGGCGCGGGCGAAGCCGCTGAAGGCGGTGGCGAAGCCGTTTACCGTTCCCAGGATGCGGGTTGAGGAGCACGAGTTTGTGAAGAGGATTGTTATGCAGGGGAAGGCGATTATGCCGACTAGCCCTTTGAGCATTAGGACGAGGACCATTGCTGTGAGGCGGCTTTGTTGTGTGGGGAAGAGGGAGGCGTAGGGGGTTATGATGTAGATGAAGGGCATTGCGATGGCTTGGGTTGTTGTATCAGTCGGGGGTCTTCTGAGAGAAAGGGGGGAGACGTACAGCAAAACTGCCAGCATTTCAAAATGCCGAAGCGTTTGCATAGGGGAGGATATAGGAAGAACTGGATGAGGCCGCAGGTGGTGCCGTAGATGGCAAAGATGATGCCAATCTTACCCGACTTGAGGCCGAACCCGCCGTTGAAGAAGAACGGCAGCTGCGTGTTTTCAGGCGTGTGCTCCATGACGGGGTAGTTGAGAAAGACGGTGACGTTCTGATCAAAGGCAACCGAGTGCATCGAGGTAAAGGTATAGGCCACGAGGCTGATGACCGTCTGTCGGGTAAAGGCCTCCTTGATGCCCGGCGGGGGTTCCGGCGCTGCTAGCTTCTGTGAGGGGATGAGATGCTCTTGATCTGGGGGGGACTCGGCGTCTGAGGGACGGGGTGGTTTGGACTTTCGGGTGAAGAGGTGGGTGAGGCGACGGCCTAGAGTGAGGCCTATGTCACGTTGGCCGCGCTTGGATGAGAGGGATTCCTTGGGAGTGTTAACTATCGGGTGCCTTCTGAGGGAAGGGGATGGCGTACCTGGAGGAAGAGAAAGGTTGTGGTGGCGGAGAAGAGGAAGAAGGCGCTGGCGATGAGGTTGGGGAGGGCGTAGGGGAAGCGATGGAAGAAGTTGATGTTGCCGAACCAGTCTGGATACTTGGTTGCTGGCTGGGCGAAGAAGCCGCCGAATGCAGGGCCGACGACGGAGCCGATGGACCATACCAGCGGCATGATGGAGAAGGCTCTGGGCTGGAGTTCCTTGACGGGGACGATTTCTGCTACGATGGTTCTGATGATGGCGACTGGGTCATTGTCAGCGGAGATGATGCTGATATGGAGAGTAGAAAGCTGGTGGTGAGGTTACCGTTTCCACTGCCAGCTCCCTGAACGGCGCGCGCAATGATAGCCATGGTCAAGCTCGTCGACAAGCCCCAAACAATAAAGCAGATCATGGTACTAGCAAGACCAAACAAAACAACCGGCTTCCTCCCATACCGATCCGAAGCCCGCCCCCACGGAACGGCAGCCAGACCCTGACTGACGGCGAAGACGGCGGTGATGAGGCCGGCCCAGCGGGCAATGTCCACCTGCGGGATGCCAAAGTCGCTGATCATCTCGGGGAGGTACGGGTAGATGGAGGTGTATGCCAGCGGTTCGGCGAGCCGGGCGACGACTGTGGAGGGATGGGGGTTAGGATGGGGGGTTGTGCTGGATGGTTGTCAGGGGACGGACCTAGGATGACGAGCTGTTGGACGGGCAGCTTGGGCTGCGGCCGCGCCGAGTCCGTCATTGGGACGGGCTGGCGAGGTGGGTGAGCTTCAGTTGAGGGGGATTCAGCAGCGGGTTAAGCACACAGCAGACGACGTCGAGAAATCCCACGATGGCGTTGACGAAGAAGAAGAAGCCAGACTGGGGGACTCGAGACAAGAAGAACAGCAGCCATGAGCGAAACCGGAGGCGGTCAACGCCCAGATACCTTACTTACCTTGCCTTACTTACAAAGCGAAAATCCCAGCGTCCCGAGTCAGAAAATAGCCCATGACGCACCGCACAATGCCGTCTCGATCAAGGCTTGCCAGACCGATGTGGCCGCCGTACCGTGCGCGCGCCGGAGATCCCCACCCCCCGCACCGTCAGATCCCACCAAATCGCCGCGCAGAGGACACAGTGTCGCGGCATCCAACGGGTTCAGATAGACTTCCGAGGGGGGCGACGTCACGTGGAGCACGTGTGATGGGGAACTCGGGCGGAGAGAAGGCTACCTACTGGTCGGCAGGTGACGCGCCTGTGTCGTACCCAGAGCGGGCAATTCGTTTGCCGCCTTAGCCGTTGGCCCTCTGCTAGCTGGGGGCCAAGGTGAAACGGGGGAGAAATGGGTGGGAAATTCGCCGGTATCGGCAGTTGGGGTTTGGGATGTGCTGTTAGCATATGAACGCTGCTATTCGCACGACGCATCGGGAGGTGGAGGTGGGGGAGGTGGGGACGCCTTGCTTTTGTGGGCCTCGGCTTAACGGCGCAGAATGTGGAGAAGCGCTTGTTTCCGGGGTTGACGATGTCTTTTAAGTGATTGGACCTGGCTTGGGTGTGGCCAGTGGCGATGCGCGGAGTTGCGCAGGAAGTAGACGGGATTCAGCAGTCAATTACATCCAGCTACAGCGTCTAATGCCCCCTCTGTGGCTGCTCTCCTCTTCGTTGCAGCTTCTGCGGCACATGCACTTTACACGAGGTCCGAGGACACGCTGACTAACCCCGGATCCTACCCGCTCCGCTCCGCAGCCGTCCGACCTCATGGCATCACAGTGACCACCAGCAGCTCACCAGCCCAACCACTCCATAACTCGGAATCCTGATAGCCACGCAGGCAGTCTCAACAGGGCGCTGGGATCCATCATGGCCCGTCAGTCCGAGTCTACGCCCCTGATCCAGACGGTTCAGATCGGTCCGAGGCCGAGGCGCTATCCCCATCAGACGTGTCGCCGCTTCTGCACCATTGCCTGCGCATCGATTCTCACTACCGGCTTCTTGTATTTCCTGATTCATGCTTTCTTCGTGTGGCCTCATCGTCATCATCATGATCCGCAGAGTCGCTATTCTCTGGCTGGGAGGAAGTCTCTTAGCCATGAGAGGCTCAAGTCGATATTGCTCGATACCCCTTCGGCGGAAAAAGCAAAGGAATGGAGTCGATACTACACGTCTGGGCCCCATCTCGCCGGCAAGAATTACTCTCAGGTATGACACCTCCCACCAAAAACCAGCCTGCCGCTGACAGTCGCAGGCGGAGTGGACCATGGATAAGTGGCTGGGCTGGGGCGTGCAGGCGAGCATCGCTTCTTACGACACTTACATCAACTACCCCGTCGACCACAGCCTCGCCCTACTGAACCGCACCGACAAGTCCGGCTCGTGGGAGGTGGCCTTCACGGCATCGCTGGAGGAGGATATCCTCAAAGACGATCCGACGACGGCACTCAACACCCGGATCCCCACCTTTCACGGCTACTCTGCCAGCGGAAACGCCACGGCCTCGTTCGTCTACGTCAACTACGGCACGCACCTAGACTTTGAGGATCTTATCGAGGCTGACGTCGCGCTTGGGGGTCATATCGCCGTCGCTCGTTATGGCGGTGTCTTTCGCGGGCTGATTGTCAAGCGCGCGCAGGAGCTTGGCATGGTGGCTGTCGTTATATACAGCGATCCCGGCGATGATGGGGAGATGACGGTTGAGAATGGTTACGAGGCTTATCCGAAAGGGCCGGCGCGCAATCCTTCAAGTGTGCAGCGTGGGAGCGTGCAGTTCCTCAGCATTCGGCCGGGAGATCCGTGCGTTTCTCTCCCGTCTTGCGAGGTGGTGGACAGCCGTGGGGACTTGCTGAACCGTTGAGACTGCAGATCTACACCCGGATATCCCTCCAAGCCGGGCGTCCCCCGTGCACCAGTCGACGACGCCATACCGTCCATCCCCTCACTCCCCATCTCCTACGCCGACGCCATCCCCATCCTCAAAGCCCTCAACGGCCATGGCCCCAAAGCCGCCTCCCTCGGCCCCCGCTGGAAAGCAAACGTCGGTCTCGGCTACAAAGGCGTCGAGTATAATATCGGCCCCTCGCCCAGCACCGTGAAGCTCAAGCTCTCAAACGAGCAGGACTACACAATCACCCCTCTTTGGAACGTCATCGGCGTCGTCAACGGGTCCATGCCGCACCAGGTTCTCGTCGTCGGCAACCATCGGGACGCGTGGATCGCGGGCGGAGCTGCAGATCCCAATAGCGGCTCTGCTGTTCTCAACGAGCTGGTTCGCGGCGTGGGCAAGGCCGTTGAGGCTGGGTGGAAGCCGTTGCGGACCATTGTCTTTGCCAGCTGGGATGGTGAAGAGTATGGACTCATCGGGAGCACGGAATGGGTGGAGGAGTATCTCCCCTGGCTCTCTGAAGCCAACGTCGCCTACCTCAACGTCGACATCGGCGCAGCCGGACCCGAACTCAGAGCTTCAGCCGCGCCGCTTCTTCACCAGATCCTTCGCGACGCAACGCAAGCGGTGCCATCTCCCAACCAGACGGTCGAGGGCCAGACGCTGGGCGATGTCTGGAACGGCCACATCAGCACCATAGGCAGCGGCAGTGACTTCACCGCCTTCCAGGACTTTGCCGGCATTCCCTGCATCGACGTCTCCTTCAAGAACAGCCAAGACTCGCCCGTCTATCACTACCACAGCAACTACGACAGCTTCCACTGGATGGAAACGTACGGCGACGTTGGTTTCCGCTACCACGTCGCCATGGCCCGTCTGCTAGGCATCCTCGTAGCAGAACTAAGCAACAGCATCGTCCTCCCCTTCGGAGCAGCCGATTACGCCGACGCCTTGACAAGCTACCTCGGCAAAGTCCGTCACAAACTCCACGCCCCCCTCCCCAACCCATCGTCAACCACCGAGCCAGCAAACGGCACCGCCACCGCCCTCGACGCCGCCCTCGACACCCTCGCCCACTCCCTCGCAGAGCTCCGCGTCCGCTCGGCGGGCCTCGACGGGAGAGCCGCCTGGGCCAACGCGCGGCTGGAGGAGGGGACGCCCTGGTGGGACGTCATCGGCAAGATCCGCCTGTGGATCACGATTGCGAATGTCAACGCCCAGTACAAGTTCCTGGAGAGGAGCTTTTTGTTCGAGGGCGGGTTGGATGGTCGGAGTTGGTTTAAGCATGTTGTTTTTGCGCCTGGGCTTTGGACTGGCTATGCTGGAGGTTCGTTTCCCCTTCCCCCCCCTTTTTTTCGTATCTGTGGGGAAAGAGAGGTGATGCTGATGGGTGGGATAGCTGTTTTTCCAGGCTTGATGGAGAGTATCGATGCGAGGGATTATAATAATGGGTTGAAGTGGGCTGCTATCATCGACCGGTGTGTCTGGCGCGCGATCCGCGGTGTTGAGTGAAGGTGGTCTGGAAGCAATGAGCAGGTCTCAGTTACCATCAACTCAGCTGCCATTTACTTTACGTTACGCGGTTTGAATCTTGGCCTAGTTCTATTCTGTTGTTTGTGCTTTTGCGGTTGGACTCAAGGTTGGCGATGCACAACACTCCGTCTACTACGCGTCATGTATATAATCTACCGTCTTGCCATCTCACAACCACAGCAGGCTCGCAAAGACGCAAAGTACCCACACATGCCACACACGCCGTCCCTAAAACTTATAGACCTGCTCCTTCTCATAGCCCAGCTCCTTCAACGCCCCCGTCAACTCCCCCTGATCCTTGGGACTCGTCTTGGCACCAGAGATGGCCTTCATGAGCCCAGGAGGCCCACAGACAAAGACCTTGACATCCCCCTCCTTGGGCTCCGGCAAGACATCCCTGAGCAACTCCTTGGTGATGAAGCCCGTGGCACCCCTCCACTCAGCCTTCGTCTCGGGCGGCTCATCGACGATGTAGAAGGCGCGGAAACGCTGCGGATACGTATTCTCCAGCTCGTTGAGTTCCTTGCGAAGGAGGATGTCGGCCTCGGAGACGTTGCCGAAGACGAGGGTGACTTTGGTCTTGTCGCGCGGGTTTTGGAGGATGGCGCGGAGGAGTTGGTACATTGGGGTTATGCCGGTTCCGCCGGCGATGAGGCCGATGTGTTGGTGCTTGTTTTCTGTCCAGGGGTATTTGGGGAGGGGGCCTTTGAAGTCGAGGGTTTGGCCTGGTTGCATTTCGTGGAGGTGGGTGCTCATTGGGCCGTTGGGGTATTTCTTGACGAGGAGGTCGAGATGGCCCTTTTCATCTGTTGGATTGTTAGTCAACAGCCCGGCCAACGAAACATCAAGGAGACGGACCCTCATCGCTGACGGGCGTATAAGGCCGAACAGTAGCCTTCTCCTCCCCCTCCCCCTTAAACCTCGTCAAGACAGCACTGGCAACATGCAAACCCGAAACCATATCCCCCTCGGGAAGCTCAAACCGAAACTTCTTGGTATTATGATTGACCGTCTCGACACCCGCCAGCTTCAACGGCACGAAGCCCTGGTCGCCGCCCGTGAGAGCCGCCTTGCTCGTCGTGCCCGCGCCGGCTGCTAGCTTGGCTTGAGCGGCGGCTTGCTGGGCTGGGGAGGGCGTGCTGCTGCCGAAGACGAGCCAGTAGCAGCCGCCGGCGGCGAGGGTGGCGGCTGCGAAGGAGATCCATCCGGATGAGGGGCCTTTCTTGTTGATTTCGTCGAGGGTTGGGTGCTTCTTCGGGGGGGATGGAGTTGGGGGGTTGGGATCCGTGGCGTAGCGGCGGGCATGCTGTCGAGATGGGGGGGAAAGGAGCTGTTAGTTGGGAACTGGGCTTTCGTTTCCAACCTTCAGGGATGGGTTCGTCAACTTACCGTCTTGAGCGGTCGAGCCGCACGGAAAGCTGATCGAGCGAACATGGTGACTCGCGTCTCGGAGCTTGAATGATGGGCGATGAAGCTCAATGGAAGATGGTGGTGCGGGAATCGGCTTGGCTGACGGATCGCTACTATCACGTGACCCGGTCTTATCGGTCTCCGAGGTCCGACGCCGTCTCAACTGTGCTATCCGTACCTCTCTCTATTCGTACCAGCCTGAGAGACTCGACGGGCACGGTGAGTACGAGTTTCGGGCCGAACAAAGAAGCAGTCCGTGTGTATCATCATGAGCGAGGTAGTTGCTCACAGTCAAGTCTCATTGAAAATCATCGCCGACACCCACAGCCGCTCACCCCCCGAAGTCGTCAACACATGTCCCTTTCCCAACAAACCAACGCCCATAAAGCCATAGTTCCCACGGCCTCATCTCCCTCCTGTTTCTGAACCGACTTGGACGTGTTCGTCAGAGAGTCCCTTGCCATGATCCCCCCGAAGAGCAAATGTGTTGGTAGAAAACTTCAATTGTTGTGAAATGACTATAACATAAGTATCTGCTAACCTTGTTGATCCCCCGCCTCGCTGGGCTGAGATAGCGTCGGCGTATTTGCTTGGCTGCCACCCCTTTGCCCGTGGTAGTGTACAACCTGGGGGGGAGCTTGTCCGGCCTGGATGCCCAGCTGCTCCGTCGGATATGGATTCAAATCCTTGCTCGACGTCGAAAACATGGACACGACCGGCTGATGATATCCGTTGGAGGCGTGGCTCGCTGCCTGTGATGGACCTTCGGTGCTGCCATGTTCCGCTTGCGTGGGTGTGCCGACCTCGTTGGTGGGAGAAGTGATGCCGTCGCCTATCTGGCCGGTGAGGCTGGTCATGCCGCCCTCGATGTCGCGCAGCAGTCTGACGTACTCCTCGGGGACGAGACCGCTCTCTTGCGTCTTGGGGTCCTCGGCGACCAGCCAGCCCTGGCCATGGCGATAGGACACCCAGATGATTTGGCCCTCGACCAATGGCAACTCCATTTCGTTCTCCCGTTGGAAATCAAATAGCGCCACTGCCTTGCCGTGAAACTCCTCGTCCGGCGACGTAATAGTGAACTGATAGTCCCTAGAGTACCGAGATTGATCCTCCTCGTGATAGCCTGGTGATGACGGGCAGCTAGAATCCCCAGATGTGTAATCCTCTTTGCTGGCCGCCTGTTGCAGATCTGGCGCATAATGACAGGACCGACTCTGTCTCGGCTGGTCGGGCGGGTAGGTGACGAGACCGCCTCCCGGGCCGTTGGCCTCGCCGCCTTGACTCACGTAGTATCGCTCGCTCCCGTCTTCGCCTCGGCCGATGAAGTAGACGGTCTCTTTGTAGGCGGGCGAGCTCATCATGGTGGACTCGGAAGCGTCGAGGTGTGCATTTGACCTGTTGGCGCCTAATGAGCCGGAGGCGGATGACTTGTGCTTCCGATGGCGTGTCGCGACGACGGGACTCTGCAGATCCTCGTCCTCGCTGTAGGGGGGCCCGTCGCCGCACTGAATAGGCGGGACTTGGTTGACATGATTCAGGGCATCGGCGGCTGCCCACGCATCAGAATGCTTCGCCTGATCCCACGACGTGAGCGGGTTCGATAGCCTCCTGTGCTCGCTGGCCGGGGTGTTCAAGTCGGAAGGCGGGCCGGACGGCTCGGGCGGGGGCCCGTGATGCAGGGGGTGACTGACGGGATAGGCGAAGTCGCGCACCAACGTATATGAAGGAGTCGGGGAGAACATGGGGAAGACGGGTGATTGCGGTCGCGACCGAGCAGGGGCAGAGCCTGTCGAATACTGCGAGAGGCGATTCTTGGAAGCGTGGGATATGGACCAGGGCAGGTTTGCTCGTCGCGCGGCAGAAGATGTCGTCAGAGGCGTCAGGGTCGGTAGGGGTTGACTGTGAGATGGGGAAGCAGAAGCGTCGAGGGGAAGGGAGGCGGTCGGATACGAGGTCTCCGTCATGGCCATTTCACGAAGCAGCCGTCGTCAGAGTCGCAGACCGGGACTGAGAAGCGAAGGGAGAAGCGATGTGGCCGGCAAGCAGGTAGCGAGCCAGCCAGCCGGCCGGTGGGGAGTCGCGATAGTCGGGCTGTCGAGAGTCGTCGCGCGAAGACGGCAAATCGGCAACGACGGCGTAGAGCCGCCGAGCTCGGCTGAAGAAGTCACCAGAGGGGGCGGGAGTCGGACAGCGGGCGCAGCGAGCAGTAGGTAGTAGGAAAGCACGGCGCAACGAGGCGCTGCGACCAACGGGTCGAAGAGAGGGCGGGAGAGGGGGGGGGGGGGGGGGGGGGGGGGGGAAAGGAAAAGAAGTTGGGGCGGGGGAGGGGGAGAGAAGGGGGGGGGGAGGAAGGGGGCTGGGGGGGTGGGGGGTGGCCCTGTCTTTTTAACCCATTCCCAGGCCCCGGGAACTAAGGGAAACTCGGTATGGCGGCTTTTTTTTTGAAAAAAAAAAAAAACACAACAAC
>NJES01000607.1:0-11299 GCA_002591395.1 Ophiocordyceps camponoti-rufipedis | reverse complement strand
ATGTTTGGCCACTACCCAAACATCAAAAGTTGATGGGTCAGAAATGTGAATGAACCATACCTACCATCAGAGATCACCGTCCAACCGCCACCACGTCAGAAAACGCAGTTCTTGACATCAATGAATGGGCTTTCAGTTGCTGTTAGGCTTGGGCTTTGGCTTCGTCTTCACCGGTACTCCGCCTCCTACACATCCTGGCGAGTCTTCCGGAGTCGGACGTGTGCCTGGACGTTTCTTCGGAACTTTGGGTCTGTGTGGGGGATTGCCATTCCGGGAGCCGTCTTCAACACTGTTTCGAGCAGGGCCGCGGTGGGCGTGTCGAATCCGGAGGTGAGGAGGTTGCTTGTTGATGGCGGGGCGTACGAACAGCTGACGCTGGCCAGAGGTCGGCGATCGTGGCGTCCGTGAGAGAACTCGGTGAAGAAGATATCTGCTACGAATACAAAGGAGGGATAAAAAGGGGGTCAAGCCGTGCCCCAGCTCTTTTAGAATCAATACACGAATACATACATTATTAGTTCCGCTGTTTGACATTAATAGCCAAATCACGGCATGACAAACGGCTGAGTATAAAAAGAATCCTGCGACGTTCGCGGGACTGCAGACATTCCAATTGGAATTTGGGATGCTACGTCGATAGCAAAAAGAACAGCAAAAACATACAGCAGCCGGTGTTCGCTGGTCGTCACCGACCCAACTACTAATCTGCCCCTTGCGAGTTTGACTAGGGGAGAGCGGACGGGATCCCGTACTTTCTCGCAGGTATGGCCGTATGTGCTAGGCTGGAGACAGAAAAGAGAATATATAGCTACAATTGTGGTTGTGGCAGGTTTTGCATAGGAACTGCGTTTCTTGCCGTGGATGGAACGGACGCAATCAAGGTTAGCAAGTAACAGCAACACTACCTTTACAACCCGGGGATGCTACAATAGATTAGCTGTAAATGCCTTGATCGGATTGAGAGGAGGCGTAAGTCTAACTGCCCGTGCCCCTCGGCCTCTAGAACAACGCAGCTGTCTTTTATTCACGGATCGAATTTCGGAAGAGTTGATGTAGTAGGTAGCTCAAGACGTTGTAAAAGAAAAAGGCTAAACCCGTTTATATATTCGTACAGATGCTAGTATTTGCTTTTCGTCTCTAACCTCGCGGCTCATCTGCTCCTTACAAGCTAGACTGTAGGAAAGCACAAGTCGTAACAGTATGCAAGAAAGCATCCCACAAACCTAGGAGTCGAGGCCCTCAATCTTAAACCCAGCGACAACCGTGACTTCGATATTCTTCGGGGCGGCAGATCTCCTGCTCAACGACGACTTGATTCCCATCCGTTTCTTAGTGCTAGACTTCGTGCCGGTGTCCGAGGCGCAATGCGACTTGTCGCCGTTAAAGCCGGGTATGCATTTGCATAGATCTTTAGAGAGCTCTTCATGCGTCGCGAACTCGGGGTATTCAAGGCAACCTTCTTCTGGGTTCACGGCCGGCGGGTTGGGTCTACTGCTCGTGCCGTCCGATTTGGTGTACAAGTCGGGACCCGAGACGTCGCTTTGATCGTCCTTGACAGAGCCTCGGTAATCTTCCTTGACGAAGACGAGGGTCCAGAGAGGCTTTCCGGAGGCTTCATTGATGGGGCGCCGGAAAGTGCAGTTTCCTGTTGGGTGTTTCTCAATCTGAAGCCCGCCTGGGTACCGGCACTGGTCCAAGATCCAGTCGGTATATATCCTGCATCTCAATCCGTCAGGGGCGTTGTTGGGCGTCAAGAGAAAGGTGTTGGCGATGAGCGGACATGTGTCCATTTCCCCCCCGCAGTCAACCATGGCCTGACGCTTGCACTGCCCGCTGTACTGAACGTGATAGACCCAGGTCTCGAAGCGGCACTCATGCCCAGGGGGGCAGTTTTGCGATATAGAGAGAGATGCAATCCTCGTCGTCGACTCGTGCTGGTCGTACGAGTATCCTCCCGAGACGGTGATGATGCCTGCCTTGGAGACGGACGCTCCAATGTTTGCGGACTGCGATGACCCGGTCGTTATCCATGTCGAATCCTCCGAATGCATCGTCACTGACGCGCTGTCGTGATTTAGATATCGTCTCTGCGGAATAGCGTCGTTTACCACAGCGAGAGAATGGTTCAATGGCGCGGGGAGTTCCAACAACGTCTGGCGGACCACAAATGCTGCTTTTTGACATTTCCACCAGTAGTAAGGACATGTGGTGTTGCGCGTCATCGTGTCACCGTACGGCGGGTTCTTCCAGTCGATTTGTGTTTTGTTCAACAATGACGCTTTGTAGCGCTCGGCGATCTTCTCCGGGTCTATAGACCAAGCGCCGCAGACGCAAAGGGCGATTGCGAACAAGGGAGAGAATCCGACCATCTTTATCGAGGTACGGGATAGAGTGGGAATCGGCGTCAAGACGGCGGCGGTTACAAAGTCTTGCACTGCTGCGGATATGTGCAGTTTCAAGGTCTGCTGCTGTCTTATACAACACATCTTCAGCAGCCAGAAAGCCTCGTCTATCCGTGGGCGAGTCAGTGGCTGGTGTCCTGTTTGGCGAGGGTTTGTCGGGGTTGTAAAATGTAGCTGTCACCAGTCTAGTGCAAGATGCATAGCTTCAATAGTCAAATTAGTGCATGAGATTAGACGTCAGTCTGGCGGCCCGTCGTCAGAGGGGGGGAACAAGCCAGTCGTATGCCGTCACAATATGCTTAGATAGGCTATTAATAAATCTCATCTACTGTCAGTCTGCTATTCCTCATCACGACTTGGCGTTGTCGTAATCTGCCTCGGCTTGTGTTGACTCGATCCGCATTGCAATGCGCGAATGTGCTCGTGGGATAAGGCACAATGATGCCACGAGATAACGCGGGGCGTTAAAATGGTAACAACCTTGTGGTCTGCCTCTCCGCAGTTACGCGGCAGAAAAATCAAGAGCCATCGTCTCACACATGAGTACTGTATTCCCTACGTTAAGGAATAGGAAAGCCCTACAATAAGCACTTCGCGAGAGGAAAAGATGGTCTCTTCTTCTCTTCTATTACTACAAGAATCATCGTTACAATCTAAGGCTCTTTGAATCCGACGCCCGATGACTGTCGGGTTCCCTTACGGCTGTCAGGCTTTGTTGCATTAACGCGTCATCTGATTTGGAATACGGTAGCACTCTCTACACCAAGGGAGTCCTGTCAAAGGGGGCTTTTTTGTTTCTCTCCATCAAGGCTGCAGAGTTCTACTCCCGGGTGCCCAGTCCAGCTGACAGCCTCAGACCGTTGGAGGCGCTGCCTGCTAGCCAGCTTCACCAGGCCCGTTGATGATAATGCCGAATATGCCTCGAGTTGACCAGGCCCGCTAACGATGATGCCGAGTATGCCTCGTGTTAATCAGACCCGTTGATGATGATGCCGATTATGCGTTGTGTTGCCTTCAATCGGTGAGGGAAAAGCCCGTCCGGCAACGCTAGGCCTTGAACAAGGACCATCTATTTAAGACGCGCACAACCCCGTGTCCTGGGAACATCAGCTTCCACAGCTCAGACTGCCTCCTTTCTTTCAACTCACACCGCATCCTTCCAACCCAAAACGACCCCCTTTTCGCTGTGTGTTCCCAACATGAAAGTCTCAGCCGCCTTCGTCATCGTCCTCCTCGGACTGGCGTCCGCCAACCCGACGCCAAACGGAGAGCTCTGCGGGGGCCGTTCAACACCCAATGATGGATGTTCGCATTGATTAGACACGGTTTGTCCCGCTCAGATTGTCTCGCTCTGAGGATAGATGTTGGCGTTGATTGGAGACAAGTTGTTTCGCTTAGATATGTTGCCTCGCTCTGCCTATGATAGATCGCAATGATTATTCAAGATGGAATGCATGGAATTTGTTGCTGCCGCGTCGTCATCATCCGTTGCCGTAGATAGATAGGAAGCACCCAAGCTTAAGAACCGAGCTCTCACAGCAACTAATCGTCCAAAGCCCAAAGCGCAATCTTGTCGACGCCGAGATGCCTCCTCACATCAGCCGCAACATCTCCCTAGATGACCGAGATGGATTCGCGCCGGGGCTGGGGCCGGATGGCGCCGCCTTTGCGGTCCTTGACTGGGGTTGCAGGGTTCGAGTGATGGGCGGGTTATCCATTCTTTGATACGGACGGGAAACCCCTGCAACTGAGAGCATGCCCAAACTCTATAACATAACGACGCCGAGTTTCAAATTCCTCGAGACTGGCTAAGCATGTGCGCCTCGTGTTCAGCTGCTGTAGAGTAGGACAGACAAAGCTTGTCTGTGTGGATTTGTATATGTATGTCTGGTCGTATGCCGACCTTCTTTCTAGTGTAGTCGACGATCTATGCACGTTGTTGCTCTTTTGTAGACACAGATGACAGTCAAGGCGGCTCTTGAACAGTTTGTCTCTTGAGCTGATGTCACGATGTCTCTACTAGATAGAGCATATGTGGGAATACGAAGACATGCGTACATATGTACATACGAACATAGGGCGACGTTCGTTTGAGAATACTAATAGGGCTGTCAATCATTCCAGCCAATCCTTTGGGAATAGACTCACAACCTCTAGGAGCTCGTTTAGAGTAAGGGGCAGTCATCAAGAACTCGTATGGCGTCTTTGATACACGTTACCGAGCATGTATGTTCTACTCTTGTATGAGTATCTTGCGAGTGCCAGAGTTGTCCCCGCTGTTCGTTGGGTTATATCTTCGTATCTTCTACTGAGAGGCATCCTCACGTTGGAGTTTTACCAGGCATCCAAGAGTCCTTACTTCGGGATTTGATGCTGCCGGAGAGCGGTCACGGTCGGGTGACGCAATCGGTAGATTTCTGACGGCATCTTGGCCCGAGGTATGCGCCGTATCCTTCACCAGGAATGAAGCCTGACGATGGTAAATAGCGGCTTTTCAGCGCCTACGATGATGAGAGGCCCTTGACCGCAGACATGCTTAGAGCGGAGCTGCGAATCCTACCAGATTCCGACGAAATCTATACCACTCAGCTTGCTTGGCGTTGTCCCGTGTAGGCATCCGACTACTTGGATATATATGTGCAACTTCCCTCGCCTCGTAGATAATCATGGGTCATGAAGGGTAAGAAATCACGGCAATGCATTATTATTTTCTAGTCCCCAGCCTGTCCTTCCTGGCACTGGCAGGCCAGCTGCCGTCTCCAAGAACCATCAAGGCGCCGCTGCACGAGCTTGGTGACGATGGCGTCCCGGGGCATTACATGGTCAAGTTGAACAGGAGTACACACACGTCGGTGCGTGATGAGATGGTCAGGCGGCTGTCGAATGAAGTAGACCATCTCTACGAAAGCCGTACTCTTCTGGGCTTCGCTGGGCAGCTGGACGAGCAGGAGCTCGAAGCCTTGCGATACAATGAGCATGTAAGAAACATATATACATCTGAAATGTCTCGCTGGTTCCCTGACGAAGCGGCAGGTTGAGCACGTCTATCAAGACGGCTATTTCTCAAGTGCCAGCATCGTCCATGTCCACAACTCTGAATGGGGACTCGCCCGCATCTCTCAGAAGATGCCGAGAGACAAGACGTACTCATACGATGCGAGCGGAGGGAACGGGACGTGCGTTTACGTGCTCGATTCCGGCATTGAAGATACTCATCATGTATACATCTAAACCATCTTTAAGCAGCCGAGTAACTAACAGAGAGATAGGAGTTTGGCGGCCGGGCCAAGCAGATCAAGTCGTTTGTCAAGGGCCAAGAAACAGACGGCTCCGGCCACGGCACCATCGTAGCCGGCATCATAGGCAGCAACACGTTCGGGGTAGCCCGTCAAGCACAACTCTTGGGCGTCAAGATAACGCCCGACTTCGGCGACGGCAGGATTTCGTTCGCCGTCAAAGGCTTCGAGTTTGTTGGCCGCGACATGAGCAAGCGGCATTGTCCCAAGGGCGTCATTGTCAACTTCTCAGCCGGAACGTCAGTCAAGTCACAAATGATGGAACGAGCTGCGGCTGAGCTGGTTCAAGAGGGTGTCTTCTTCGCCGCCGCCGCAGGAAACCAGGGAATGGATGCGAGGAACTCTTCGCCTAGTTCGGAGCCGAGTGTCTGCGTCGTTGGCGGCATCGACCATACAAACAGGCTGTTCTATGAGAAGGACAAGTATCGTTCCAACTACGGTCCGCGCATCGACGTCTTCGCTCCGGCTCAGGATATCCGTTCGACGTTCCCCGACGGCGAGGACGTTGTTGTTACGGGGACGTCGGTGGCTGCACCCTTTGTTGCCGGCTTGGCTGCCTATCTAGGGGCGTTGGAAGGACTCAGCGGCACTGAAGAACTGTGCTCTCGCATCCGTGAGCTTTCCATCAAGGATGCCATCGTCGACATTCCTGAAGACACGCCCAACCGCATTGCCTATAACGGCATCGAGGAGCTTAGGGAAGAGACGAGAAAGGTCGATGAGGGTCGGTTTTCCATGTATTTTGGCGTCTATCTGATACTGACGCTTGGAATCGGATAGCTCAGGTGCACATGTGCATCAACGATGGCTTCAACAAGCCCTGCACCGACGTCGAAGCCCCTGCCGACCAGTGCGGTGAGTACTATCCAGTCCTGGAGTTACGATGATGATTGTCCCCCTGACTTTTGCTTCGTCTAGTTGCTGTGCCCTCCGACTACTTGCAAATGCTGTCTTCGCTTCGGCCCTCGAGGAACGCCGGCACATGCGACTTCTACCTGTAAAGCCACCTATTGAAACCTCCCCATCTCGCCTTTCATACTGACGAGCAAAAGAACCAACAACTGCCAAGGAAACGACAAATTCAGAAGCAGCCACTCTACCAAGGGAGCCTCGTTTGCCGGCCTCGACTCAACCATCGGACTCGAGGTCTTCAACGATAGGATACGATCGTTCCGGTGCGACGGCAAGATTGTCAAGCACGGCCCTCACTCGTTCGACTACTGGGCCTGGTCGACGGAAACGCAGCAAAACCTCTGCTCTCGTTTCGAAGCCCTCTACGCTAAAGTGGCCTTGTTCAGGGGCACGATGGATACGCTGAAGCTCAAGTTTGAGGGCCAGCCTGGGAAGCAGCATACCATCGTCAGGGAACCCAGCGCTGAGTTCAATCAGTGGCAGCAGCTGAACTTGATTGAGATGTTTGCATCGCCCACGGTTGAGGTTGACCGCCTGAGGGAGCTTCGCCTCAGTGCCATCAAGGAGCATTCGATTCTGGGAGGAGACGAATGGGGCTTGCAGGGTATCAAACCTGTCCGGATGCTCTTTGTAGGTACTTGCTGATTGATGATTGCAGGCATCGAGCTCAAGGCACGATGTGCCGGAACCAAGATCCTCGTCGATAATCACGCCTTCCAGACCATTAGAGAAGCCATGTCACCAGACCGTTCTCAAGGATACGAACCCAGCGGCTACATCGCCTGGAGAGGCTTCACCAACCCAGATGACTGGAAGTCGAGGGTTCCGTGCAGCCACCTCCGACTCCTGCACATCAGCATCACCATCGCCGATGAGAACTGGGCCGGCACCGACAATACCCTACTGGTAGGGCTCTGGCGCTACGAAACCAAACTCACTGATAAGGTCTGGCGCGGCGAGACCAAGACGATGACGATTGATCCTGTCCGGGTCTTTGGCTGGCGGAACCTCGCCCTGAAGCATCTTTTGTCCATCAGCATTCGGAGCACTGGCGGTCACGACGATGTCAAACTTGCCAGTGAGTAGCCGAGTTTTGATTCTCTATGTCCTTTGCTGACGAGTGTTTGTAGAAATGACCTTGTCCGGCCTTTGCTCCGGCACGAGCAAGGCTCTTCGATTTGAACGAGACATTGAGCAGGGGTGGCTGAAGGATGGAGGAATCATGGGGGTTAGTGTCGATCCCGAAGAATGGGTTGTTACCGATGGCGGCGAGGAAGCATGGGTTGTTGCCGATGGCGACGAGGAGTGAGAAAGGCGTAATGAGAGACGACAACAGAGAGATGGTAGTCTCCCATGATAGTCTCTCTATGTTGTCTACCAGCACATGTCGAGACAACCTCCCCGCCCTTCTTCATCAGTTAAGCTTCACAGCCATCACGATTCTCCTCCTGCTCAACGCCCTCTCAATCTTGACGCGTCAAGATTACTCTTTACCCCCTACCCTCACTTACCCCCAAGATGACGGACTTCCTCCGAGATGCTCGTCGCTGTGGAGGCGCGAGAACAGCAGATTCACCATTCTCCGCGGCTGCCTCTCCTCAAATCGACTCCATCTCCCCATCTCTTCAGACACTCTCTATCAACCCTTTCCCATCCATCGAATCAGCACAAACATGAGGTGTCTTCTCTTCTTCCTCCTTTGGAGAGCCAGTCTCGTGTCCTCATCTGCACCACGTTCGCGGGCCAACGGGATACACAAACCCCTCGCACTCGCCCCCGAGATCAGAGGCTGTCGTGATCTGCAGTGTCTCGAATTAACTTCCAAGCCCTGGACCTTGTTCTCTCACTCCCCCGTCAATCGACTGCGCCGCTGTAGAATCTCAACCTGCAACTGCAACGACAAACAAGTACGCCGCTCAACTCCACGATACCTTGATAACAACAACAGCTCTTCTTCCCGCCCAGACAGCAAACGCTCCTGTCTAGAAGCCGGCGTCAAAACCCTCGACGCCTTGATGATCCAAGTCGACGAGGGAGGCCACATGAACAGCCAAGACGTCGCAGCCGTCATACACTCGATGCAGCACCACTTCGCCGACGAAAGCAGCTGCCACGAAAACGCAATCTTCCTCTGGACGCAGAGCATCGTCGCCATGACCTACATCGGAGACAAGCTGGGCAAGCTGACGGCCCAGTCGGCGCTGGCGGCCCTGTCCAAACACATCCTGACGGAGGAAACGGCGCCGCCTCGCGTCGTCGCTCAGATATGCCACGGAGAGACGGACCCCGGGAGACTCTTTGGTGTTTTCGTCGACACCATGGATCACTTTGAGGCGGTGCGGAAGACGGCTCGATCGTGGGCGAGGGGCGTTTGCGTGATTGATGGTAGCTTGCCGATGACGTGGAAGTCGGTGCCTGTAGAGTCCTGGCAGCTGGCTGTCAACTCGACGGCGTAGGGCTGGGCAGGGGTGTTTGTGGGTTGTCAGGGTAGCAATGCGCGGGAGTAGGAGGGTTGTCTCGATTCGTGCGGCTCATTGCTGGAACTAATGGGATATTCCGAGTTTCAAGCGAATTCGAGTTTCGAAGTAACAATCTCGTCGGGATTGTAGAAGCAGTCGTGATGAAGAGATGGAGTTGAAGATGGTTGGGGTTGTGGAAGTGCTCTCTAGGGTAGCTTGCTTAACCTCTGCAAGAAGCCGTCAACAAACAGAATTTCTCCCACGCAAACAACTCCCAGCTGCCATATCTCCGCCACTGCCCGCCAAATCCGATTCTCAGATAATCTGATTGAGCAAAACCCGCAGGGCACCTCTATTTCTTCCTTCAGAGGTCTGCATCCTCTGCAGACTGCACCCCTCGACATCGCCAGCCCCCAGGGCAGATCCAACCCACGATGCCGTCTCAACTGCTCGCTTCAGACGATGAAGCAGCCCAACCTGCAGTGAAGCCGCAGCCAAAGAAACCCATGACGAAAGAGGATCAGAAAAACCAGTCGGTGCGGCTACCCAAGAACCGCGGCACTGGATTCGAAGGTGGGTAGAAACACATGAGATATCGTGATAGCATGCTCATCTTCTAGCAGAATACTTTGCCGATCCGCCCATGACGCCTGACGAGGCAGCCGAGGAAAAGACTCAAATCTACGCCAGGTCCGTCACCATAACCTCGTTATTCCCCCTTCCTCCTCGCCCTACTAACCATCAAGCAGTGACATCCCCTTTGAAACGTACGCCCATCATCTCCTCTCCTCTTCTCCCCCAACCTCCCACTCACCCCAACTCCAGCCGCATCCAATCCTGCATCCAACGCTTCCGCTTCCGCCGCCGCCTCCACGAAGAAAAAGCCCGCTACTTCAACGAATATCTCTTCCTCGGCGGCATCGACACCAGCCCCAACGCCTTCGGAGGCCTCCACCACAGCGACCTCGGCGACCTCACGCCCTCGGAACGCCGCGACGCGACAGCCACCGACACCGTCCACAGCGATCCCAACACGTCCGACCGCTTCTACAGCGCCGGCGATGAGAACTGGTCCGTCGACTTTACAGGCGTCCTCGCAGGCTTCTTGTCCACCTCGCTCGTCTCCCTCACCAGCGGAATCCGCCATGAGATGGAGACGGCTGTCGACGTGGTGGAAAACTTCCTTCGATACGTGAGGCAGCACGATGTCTGCCCCGAGTATGACCATGATGTCGACAGGGCGCTTGCTCTTTGCGCAGACGTCAGGCGTGAATGGATCCTGCTTGAGAAAGCGAGAGCCTCGTTTCCAGGACCCTTTCATGAGGCTGCCACACAGCTATTCTCGCCTTCGGGCAAGTCCGCCTGGGATTGCCCGTCGGTTTCGCTGCTCAAGGGTCTCGACTATGAAGCAGTCTTCTTCACCGTCTGCGCTCTTCTCGGCGAGACAAAGACACTGGCAGCCGCCAAGGGAGGAAACACCGTCACGAGAGTATTCAACTGCACGGTCGAGGTAGTGAGCGTCCAACTTCCCGACGCAGACCTCGCCGAACGTTTCCGCTCCCTCGCCATCGACCACGTCCAACACCACCCAACCCCCGTGGGAAAAGCCTTCTTCAAGCCAGCCACCATCGAAGAGGGATGGTTAGATGCAGCCGTCGACCTACCGGGTCGGGACACAGTTGCGTGGCTGTACTTTGAGCAGACCATCCTGAGCAACCTGAAGCCAGGCATGAAGATGGCGCTGACCATTGCCGAGCTGAAGACGGGGATTCAATTCGTCAAGACGTGGCAGAATCTGGTGCCGACTTTTTATACTTTTCTGCCCCAGGTGCTCATGAGGCATTACAAGATGCCCAGGCCTAACGAGAAACCGGCTCCGTCGGTGCAGGACCCTGATGCTGAGGAGAAGCAGCACGTCAAGGAGGCACAGGAGGGCTAGAGGATGCATCTCGAGTAAGCATGGTTGCAGCAGATGTCTAGCAATTACTAGAGCCTTGTAGAGATGAATCAACGGGTAGACATGACGCGTATTCGATGAAATCGCAGTACAAGACAGTAGCAAGAACCACGCCAGAAGAGAGAACAAGCAACCTTGATTGCAACTCACCAGAACAATCCTACCTACTCGTTGGTCTGCACTTTGTGATCCCCAGCAACAACCTCAGCATAAGAAGGCGGCACCCCCCTCGAACCCCCCCCCTGATTCCGCCCCGACCCCTCCGCCACAACC
>NJES01000606.1:0-11321 GCA_002591395.1 Ophiocordyceps camponoti-rufipedis | reverse complement strand
CCCCTCCCCCAGTTAAACTGGCCCCGTCTCATCCCCCGCCCCTACGCCATGGACGGCTACGGCGAGCAATACTCCCAGGCGCGCAAGGACATGCTCATCGGGCCCTTCGTCTCCCGACACCAGCGCGGCCTCAGCGCGGCGAGATACCTCAACGCCGAGGAGGGCAAGAAGAGGATCGAATGAGGGTTGCCTGTCCTCTGTATTTGTACCTACTTTTTGCTGGAGGGCTGGTTGAGCGTTGGGCTCGGGGATGGATGCGGTACTTTGGGGGGGGGATGCGTGTACTCAGTGGCATTCATGTCTGCGTGTGTACGAAGTATGCTCGACGGCATCCATCAGCCCGTCTACAGGGAGGAAAAGGTTAAAGGGGGAAACGGGAACAGCTCTGTACAGCCATCACACGCGTATCCAGAAAAAAACACATAATAATCTCGAGTTCCCCCTTTCAACAGGGAAGTCAACGTCTTCGTCAACACCATAGCCTCTCTCGTCAGGGCCATGATCAAACCAGATCTATAAACAGGGAAGACAAAAAAAAAGCAGGGAAAGACCAACAGCCACCGGCTATGCAGACTGCTTTGGGAATATACAATACATGATGTAGAGAGTGGATGCGAAAGGGGTATCATCTATCCCGAAGGGCTCAGCCAAGAATGAACAAGTAAACCGACACGTGTTCGAAAGACGTAAGAGGAAACACGCAGCCAAAGGTGAAAAAAGCACCACAAAGCTACAGCCAAAACAACCACCGAACCCCCCTCCAAACCCCCATGCCCACGCCCGTGGAAAGCCTCAACAGCATCACCACCGCCCAGACATACCACATGAGGCCGACGAGCAGCCACTCGACCATGAGCCAGAGAGCGCGCCTCAGCCAGCGGAGACGCCGGTGTCTCCGTCGCAGGATGCGGTCCATCATGTCGACCACGTGCTTGACCTTTAGGGGCTGGCCGAGGGCGAGGTCCTGGCCCGTTTCGTCGGCTTCGTTGGCGGCTTTGCGGGCTAGTTCCGAGAGGTCGTCCACCAGGCGGGCGCGTACGGCCCCGATGCGTTGGTGGAGGGCTGGGCTGGTTTGGCTGGCGAGGTGGGCTGCCGAGGCTTGCCATGTTTGCGTTGACGATTGGCTTGCTGCGCTGACTTGGCGGCCTGTTTCGAGATACTTGTCTCGGGGAGCTGGGCATGGGACGCTGCCGACGTAGCCGTCCTTGGCCGTCTTGGGCGCTTCGAGGGCGCGGCGGTTGATCTCGAGCGCCTTGATGCCGGAGCAGAGCAGCAGGGCCCGGAGTCGAGCGACGTCCCGCCTCGAGGGCCGGCCCGTCGTCCGGGCCTTGTCCGCGACGGGCCAGTGCTGCTGCTGCTGCTGCTGCTGCTGCTGCTTCGACGACGACGCCGGCTGCGCCTCGTCTGGGATGGGCCGCGTGTCTGATTCGGTCGCCGCCTCGCCACCCCAACCGCTGCCCTGATACGACTCCGAGTCCCAGGCATCAGAGCCGTCTGCGCCACGAGGCTTCCTGACGTCGGAGGCAAAGGGCGAAGGCGAGGCGGAGGCGCTGCGGATACCACCTCCACCGCCCATGGGCGCCTTGAGCGGCTCCATCTGAGACGACGGCCGACTCGACCGGCTAGGCGAGCTCGTAGCCGTTTCCTTGCCGCGACCTTCTCCGGCGTTTCGCGACTGCGCGCCGGGCGCGTGGCTGAACTCGGGCATGAACTCGAGAAAGTTGCGCGGCCCGGGCCGGCTCTCTGGCAGCGGCGGAGGCGACACTCTCGACCGACCGCGCGTCCTCTCGCTCTCCGACTCGTCCGTCGAGTCCGGCTCGGCGGCCGACGGCTCGACCGGCCCGTCCTTCTTCCATAGCATGTCGTTGAGGCGGAAGACGCCGCCTCGGAAGACGGTGTCGAGCCGAGGTCCCTTGAACAGGCCACGTAGACCGACGCCGCCGTTATCGGATCGGTGCCGCATGCTCTTGGACCTCTTGTGCGGTCTCGAGCTGTCCGAGGGCCGCTCAAAGGCAGGGAGCTTGGCAGGACTGGAAGGGCGCCGCCACTTCTTGTCAGGCGACGAAGTCGACTTCCGGCCCCGCGGGTAGCGGTCCCTGTCTTGGCTCGCGTCGGCTCCGTCCCCGGTCTCGCTGTTCTTCTCCCTCATGACGTTCTTGAGCTTCATCAGCGCGTTCCTCGTCGGCGAGTCGTGCCGACCCGACGTAGACGACAGCGCCGAACCCGAAGTCGTTCCGCGCTCGACGGCGGCGAACTCGGCGTCCGATGCTATCGTCGACGGAATCGATATCGCTCTCTCGGCCGAGGACGACGACGATGGATCGACTCGCGCTCTTCGAGACGGTGAGCCCTCGACACCCCTGTGTTCCGAGTCGATTGTCGAGACCGAGACCCGATGGCCCGCGACCGGGGGAGTGATGACGGGATCCTCATCGACTACCGAATCGGTCATTTCCAGATCCTGCGCCTCGTCCGCGACCATGTTCATCATCTGCCGCTCCATGAGCTCGTCGGCGTTGCTCATCCGGTTGGTGTGCGTCCGGTGGCTCGCGTCCTTCCCGCCGGAAAGTGCCTCCCCGGTCGAGTGTCTCCTGGGCCGTTTAAGCTCAAGCGCACGATGATGACGACGATGGGGGTGGCCATGAAGGGAGCCATTGTGACGGTGAGGCAAGGCCTTTTGAAACTTTTGCTTTGCCCGGCTTTTGGTGCTCGTCGAGCGAGTCAAGTCGGCGGAAGTATTCGACTCGGCGATGGCTTCTGACGATGAAGGGACCGGCTGCATCGCCTCGCTCGATATGGGTCGACCAGTGTCTGGATAGATCTTGCGCCACTGGCGGTCTTCGATGAGGAGCTTGTGATGGTCGTGCTCCAGCCAGTAGGCATCCGCGATCATGTCGCAGGGCTCGATGAACCAGTCGACCCTGGGTCGTCTGGACCGCGCGGCGGCGCGCGACGAGGATGTGGATGATGACGTTGCCGCCTGTGTCGGCGTCTGACTGTCCGGTCCATCGGCACCGGGAAAAGGCGGCATCAGAGGCCCGTCCTCTTCATCCTCCGGGTCGGCGGTGAGGATAGGCGACCGCTGACAGACCCTGTCGACCCACTGCCGGACGTCTTGTACGTCCCCGAAGCCCTGCTTCTCGCCGCTAATGGCCATGCGCTCGCGTGCCCGCACCTTGCGGTTCCGGATGTACTGCAGAGGGTTGTACTCGCGGCCGTGAGGCTGGACCGTGGCCTTGCGCTTGGCGGCCCTGGCGGGTGACGGAGTCCTCGGCGGACTGGTACTAGGAGCCTTGAGCGGCGGAAGGGCTGGCAGCAGGCGGCGATATTCTGCCATGAGTTCCAGCGTGTCCTTGGCCTTCTGCGCTCGCGACAGGGTCGACGACGAAAAGTCGTAGCGATACTGGCCGTCGAGCCCGGCGTCGGAGTCGCGGGAGCTGCCAAACCTCACACCCGACGCTCTCCTGGGAGAAGCGGCCCCGGGACTGACGACGTGAGAGGACCAGCGCTGCTGCTGGAGATGCTGGCGCAGGTTGCTCGCGGAGCCGCCGTCCGGAACGGGGGCGAGGCGCGGAGGCGTGCCTCGGGTAAGGTTGCGTCGGGAGGCCATCCTTCGCGATTCGCTCAGGCTGAGTGCCATATTGACGATCTGTGCCGTGTCAACGTCGTTTGCAGGCTCCGAGACGACGTCGACGGTGTCGTAGTCGGATTCGGCCGAGGAGCGGACAAGCGAAGACGCCAGGCGGTCTCGGAGAGCCGGGTCCGACGACATGGCGAGCCCTCGGTCGGTGACGGGATCGGGCGTCTGGGGCGTCGCCCTGGACTTGGGGTGAGGAGCGTCGTGGGCATATCGGCGACGGGCAGCAAAATGACGGTCGACGGGCGCCGGGTCTCGCAGCATGAAGCCGCCAGCGGACCGATGTCGTGCTCGTCGCGTGCGAGAGCCGTCGTGGTCTGATGGAGGCAGACTGGGACGAGCGCTCGACTCGCCCATCTCATAGCGGCTCTCGACCGTCGCCAGTCCCTCCTGGGTCGCGGGGGAACTCATGATTCAGGGTTTGACGCATGGCCGGGCGAAAGGGGACTCGGAAGGGGACTCGGGGTCAAAGGGGGCGGAGCTGCGACGGGCGACAAGACGGCGGCATCTCTCCTTCCGTTGCTTGTTTGTCTGGATCTGGTGAGGTGCAAACGGAGGAGCAAACAGAATCGTAATCGATGAATCAAGTCTGATGGCCGAGCATCCATCAATGACGACGAGCGTGGTGGGGGTCAGCAGTGGTATGGATGGAGGTGCCCGGTGGAAGGTCCGGGCAGGTTTACTACCGCCCGCACGCCCGCCCTCACCCGCTGAAACGGCGGGATGGATCCAGTGGAACAGCCGAGGTAGGTTGGTTCAGTGGCTCGGCACCACTAATAATCTCTGCTGGGATGGCGGGAGCCCGGGCGAGGCCTCCAGTCCCCTTCCATCCACTTACTGGCACCATCCGGGCTGGCCCATGATGATGACACCGACCGTCATGGATCCACCACGACCTAGCAGCAGCGTGTCTTGCTGCATCCGTCGACCGCTGGTCCGAGTATTCGTACGTAGGCCGGTACCTATGCTTCCATCCATCTACCTAGGTAGGTAGGTAGATATCTACTACCTCTCAACGGCTGGACAAAGTCTGAGGGGCCCCGAGACAGACCAGCCGAGACCAGGTGTTTACCAACTCGTCGCCGCCGCGGGAGTCATGCTGCCCCGTCCTCCCTCGGCTCGTCCAACAGCCTCGTCGCATCGACCGCAGAGCTCGTCTTCTGACGCTGCCAGGTAGCGCCAGCACCTCGGGCACTTGTGCTGCACCGGCCGGAGCACATGCGCCCTTGCTGCGCTTCCAAACGGCTTGACGTGGCCGCCCTCGACCACCGGCTCGTTGAGGCTGACATGTGAAACGACCAGCATGGCGTCGAGCTCGTCCAGGTAGAAGCCGAGCGTCGCCGCCACTTCGCTGTCCTCGGTCTCGAGCACCACCCGGCTCTGCAGCGAGCTCCCGAGCGCCCCGGCGGCCCGTGCCTCTTCCAGTCCCGCCTTGACGCCTTCGCGCACCGCCATCAGCGTCGGCAAGTCTCGTCTGAGTCTGCTCTGCGCCACCGTCAGCCGGCTCGCGTCGACCAAGGGCGCGTCGTATAGCTGCCTGCCCGGGTGCTGAGACGACTCATCACCCTCAATCATCCATCCCGGCCGGTTGCTCCACGCTTCGTCCACCAGGAGCGGTGTCAAGGGTGCCAGCATCCGCAGGAAGCCGACGAGTATGGGCTCCAGCGCTCCGCCGCCGTCGCCGCAGTACAGCCGGTCCTTGAGACCCTCGACATAAAAGGCTGACAGGTCGTTTACGACCCATCGGTTGATCAGCGCCGTCGCCTTGGAAAACTCGAATCCGTCCATGGCCTCGCGGACCTGCTTCATGGTGTCGCTCAGCTGCACCAGGGCTATTTGATCCATTTTCGTCAGCGCCGCCGTTCGACTCGACTGATGAAGCGAGCCGAGTATCATCTTGAGCACCATGCGGTACTTGACCAAGGCGTTGTGCACCGGGTGCATGACCGTGGGCCCGATGGTCACGTCTGTCGTGAAGTCGCTGCTGGCCACCCACAGCCGCAAGGCATCGGGCCCCAATGCGTCTGCTCTGGACGACGCTTGCTTCGTCTTGGTCCGCTGCGGGGATAGGAGGCCGTTGGTGAGCTCCTCGGGGCCTATGGTGTTGCCCAGGGACTTGGACATCTTCCTGCCCCGGGCATCGAGGACGAAGCCGTGTGTGACGAGCGTCTTGAACGGAGCGGTAACCTCGTCATCGGCCTTGCCGTCCAGCTTTTGGTCGGCCACATACGTCAGGAGGCTAGACTGGAACCAGCCCCGGTGCTGGTCGGATCCCTCGAGATAGACGTCGGCCTGTTGGTCCGTCTCGGTCCAGCTGCTGCCGCTGTCGAACCACACGTCCATCGTTTCGGTGCCCCGGCGATAGGAACCCTTTAGCGATGGGGCCATCCAGGCGGCGTCGTCGGCGTCGTCGGAGAACCAGGCTTCCGAGGTGCGCTCCTGCATGACGGATATGATGTGTTGGACCGACTCGTCCGTCATGACGGCGTTGCCATCGACATCGTAGAGGGCAGGGATGGGGACGCCCCAGAAACGTTGGCGTGATATGCACCACTCACGCCGTCTCTCGATGAAGCTCTCCAGACGGGCCCTTCCGGACTCGGGCACGAAGCGAACGCGTTGCAGAGCTGCCAAGGCAGCCTCCTTGATGCTGCCAACGTCGGCGAACCACTGTGCCGTGGCCCTCTGGACCACTGGCTGCTTGGTCCGCCAGTCGTAGGGGTACTTGTGACGAAGTTGGTGCGTCGATAGGACATCGTCGCCGACCAAGTCCAGCACAGACTGAACCCCCCCATGCAGAATGGATGGCGCAGACGTCAAGATCTGGGGCTGGTCGGGATAGGCCTCCTGGGTAAAGTGGCCATCGTCGTCTATCGGCGCAAAGGCATCGATACCCAGGGCAGAACAGGCTTCGTAATCTTCCTGACCGTGTCCCGGAGCCATGTGGACAAGGCCGGTCCCAGAGTCGTCCGAGACAAATTCCGCGTGCACAATGGGTTGCGTAGGAGCGTTCTTGCCACGTAGTTTATTGCGGTACTGCAGGCCGGCGAGTTGCTCACCGGGGATAGAATCGGCTACGACTTCGAACGGTGGAAGGTGTTCTCTCAGCGGCTCGACGCGGCTCGAAGCGACCAGGAGACCGTGGTTGCCTATGCGGAGTACGGAGTATACGAGGTGGCGGTTGATGGCGATGGCTCTGTTCGCAGCGAGAGTCCATGGAGTCGTGGTCCAGACGGCGGCAAAGAGTCCGTCAGAAAGGTGAGCGAGCCCAGGGATGTCCAGGCTGGATACGATGGGGTAGCGGACGTATGCCGCACGGGAGACGTGATCGTCGCGATATTCCAGCTCGGCCTCGGCCAATGCCGTCCTCGACGTAGGCGACCAGTACACTGGCTTATACTTGCGGTAGATGAGGCCATGGCGAAGCATCTTTTGGAAGATGCGCAGCTGCCTGATCTCGAATGCATGGTCCATGGTCGTCCACTTGTCGTCCCATGCAGCCATAACGCCGAAGGACTGGAAGCCCTTTAGCTGTTCTGCAAGAGTCTTGGTGGCCAGCTGCTTGGCCGACCGACGGATGCTGACCGGGCTCAGCCTTCTCGCGGCGTCGGCTCCCAACGCCTTCATCTCGATGGGAAGCCCGTGGCAGTCCCAGCCAGGCCTGTACAGCACGCGTTTTCCATTCTGGACCTGCATGCGCAGGATTATATCCTTGAGGATCTTGTTGAGGGCATGGCCGAGATGCAACGGCCCATTGGCGTACGGGGGCCCATCGTGAAGAATGAATTTATCTTGTAGAGGGCGGTGAACGGTCTGCCAGGAGTAGAGCTGATCCAAGCTGTCCTTGAGCAGCAGCTGAAGGTCGGGACGATTTCTGGGCTGGTGTAAGCGACGGGCGACGGATTCAGCATACGACTGGACGTACTTGAAAGTCGATCTTGGCAACCTGAGCGTCTCCTTCCACGATCTCATGGTGGAGAGAAGGCGGGCTACAGGGCATGTGGCCGTATGAAGTCGAAGGCAGCACGACGAGGCTGCCCGATGACGAGAATTCGCAGGGCGCCATCCCGGTGGTGGATGCAGTGCAGCTACAGCGGGGTCCCCTGTAGAGACCTGTCAGGTCTCGTGACCGCACGCGATTGACGGCCTCCCGCGATAGATACCTGGTATCCATTGATATGGATGGAGAGGCCCACCGCCGATTCTACTGCCTAGAATCACGTCTATTACTTCACCGCGGGTCAATTGATGGCTCCCATCCGTCGTTATCTCAGAATCACAAAATTCTCGGTACTCGAGTGCCGCATCTACCTCGACAATCCGACTCTGGCCCAATCGTGGCTGCTGCACCCGCGCGATCCCGTCCTGCCGCGCATCATCGACAGCATCCGCCAGCTGGTGATCCCCAAGCTGCGCGAGGAGCGGGAGCGGGCGAAAAAGAAGAGCACCAAGAAGAAGAGCATCAAAGATGTCGTGATTCAAGGTGCGAGTCCTGTGTCGGCCACGTCCCTTTGCCCAGCATCTCACGCGACACAGACGACTTTGAGGTGTCGATTTTCCTGACGGAGAGAAACACGCGCCATGCTCTGCTTCGGAAGCACAAGCACTTTCGCGACAAGGCGCCTGAGCGCTTGCGGTCGAACTCGAATAAGCTCATGGGCGAGAGCAGTCAAGCGCCCGTCGAGGTAGATGACGATGACGACGACGACGACACGACTGCACCGATCCTGCGCGAGCGTGACAGCGAGGACGACGACATTGACCTCGCTAAAATTCCCGTCGCGCGGCCCAAGCGACGGAGAGGCACGACCGTTGACGACGATGGCGGCGACGAAGACGACGCGGCGGTCGAGGAAGACGTTGTCGAAGTGCTATCAGGCGCCGAGGAACCGGCGCCGAAACGGCCGCGTCGGGGCGGCGATGACCAAGACGACAAGAAGAAGCTGGCTCTGGACGTAACGTACGAAGGCTTCGACATCTACGGCCGCGTCCTCTGCTTGGTTGTCAAAAAGCGAAGCCAACAGGCGGCAAGCGAAGCAAGAGGGGTCAAGCCGGGCGGTCAAGGGCAAGCAAGGATGGAGAATTGGATTTCATCTACACAGGTCCCCGTAGGCGAGGACATGCCGTGAGCGGCAGCCGAGTCTCTCTGAGACTGATAAGGACGGCAACTCGATGCGAGCAGGGTCCCGGTCTCACGAGCCAAGGGCGAGGGCAGCAAGGGGCCCTTCACGATACTGGCGGGACAAAGGTGGATGGATGCCAAGGGTCTGCCTACGACGATCACCCGGCTTGAGCCGAAGCCGGTGGTCCGATTCTCCGTGACCAACGGCTCGCGGTGACGATCGAAGGGTTCAATAGAGTTTCGGAAGGGTCGTCAAACGCAAGGGGGCCCGAGTATGGGGTGCAGTTGGCAGCGCAGGGACCGAGTGTATCGTCGCGACGGTCATGGCACCACTTTCTTTTCATCTTGGTCCGACGGCGGGAGAATTGAGTCAATTGCCGGCAGAGGTGGCACGAGGAGAAGATGAAGTGCTGAAACCGTTCCCAGCTGGACCGGTTTAAGCGAAAAGTGGTATATATCTGAGGCGACGAGGTGACGGTTGAGTATATATGGATGTACGAATACACGGGGCGTGTGCATTGGAGAAGTGGCCGGTTGGAGGGTCGGATTCGGGGCGGGGGGCTTGGATCATGATGGATCCTCGTCGTTCCCCTGTCGTCCCTGTCGACCATGTCGTCCACGTGCTCGGCTGCAGGTGCAATTTACAGACAACAGCAGCACATGACAGGCTCCGGTGAGGCCGATGGGGCGACGATGACGCCGTCCGAAGCCCCGGCCGGGCGTTGGTCCGTCCGGTGCGGACCGGCTGACCGGATGACGAGGGGAGGTTGCAGGGATTGTCGAAATAGCGTCATCATCTGGAGATGTTGTGTTGGTTCGGCGACTTGGAGTTGACCCCTGACGGACGGTTCGGATGAGGGTGCGGGGAGAGATGGCCCGAGTGGCCAGAGAAACAACGAACAAGGGGTCACACGGCGTTGGCATCAAGGTGTTGAACAGAGAACGTCCCGACAGGCCGGTAAGTCGGTCTCGAATCAAGGCCCGGGCTCGCAAAGGGCCTCCGGAATAAGCAATCCGGGTCCAGAAGCGGGCGCACAGAGGAAAAGGTGAGGCTGAGAGGAATGGACGGTTGGGAACAGTCTTTGTCGACTCTCAGACATCCGTGGCCTCGCATACCTCAGCCCGTGCAATTCGGTATGCTGCATGTCTCGAGCGAAGGGGGACCCTGGGGAATCCAAGGGCCAACCCAACTGGGCTGGATTCGTCCTCACGCGTCGTGACGGTGCGGCCCGGGGGGGGGAGGCGAGAAAGAGCATGCATCGTAAGGCTGCAGCGAGCGAGCGCGTGACCCCGAGTCAGAGTCAGCAGAGACAGAGACAACAGGGATCAATCGGGTCGAGATGGTGTCGAGGAGGGTGAATACCTACGATAGGTATGTATGAGTACGCTGCGAGGTAGGCAGCTGGTAGGTATGGTGGTGCTTCCTTTGGCGGCGGCTGAGGCAATTCGCGAGAAACGCGGCTGATTAATGGGGCCTGGGGCTGACGCAATTATACAGTTGTCACTTGTCCGCAACTCGCAAGCCTCCAATCGGGCGAAACAGGCGGGAAGCTGATGAAGGGAAGAGGGAGAAACGACATGCCATAGCTTGGATCCTACAAAGTATTCGTACACGTCGCGAAAAGAAACGAAACATGGCATGATCGGAGTCGCAACAGCCCATCGGGCCCCCATCGGGAGACACGTTCACTCTCACAAGAAAAGGGAGCTTCTCCTTGTGGTCTGCGTCTCCCCGCGATCGGGCATCTGGTTCCCCCCGGTCGATCAGGACGAGGGAGCGACACTTGGCGCCGTTCGTTCGTCCATGTGTATTTTTTTCTGATCTGTTTTTTTTTTATTTTTGGCGGCCATCGGCGATGATGATGTCGTTGTGGACATACAGCCCGTCTCAATGGGGACATGATAATCCGACCTGTTGACCTCTCCCGGACGCCCGCCCACGAACGCCTCCCGTCCAACGACCGGGGAAATTTTACAGATGGAAAGACAGAGCAAAGGGCGGGGAGGTCAGAGGCGTCCCGTCGTGCTACGCGGCCGTTCCAGAGCTGCCGCTGTCAGGCCATTTCCGAGCGAGCAGGGGTCCAAGATGGAATGCTCGAGGTTTTTCTCACGCTAGGAAGCCGAGTCGGTCCATCCCTGCATGGCTCGCTGGCTTGTCTGAAGCAGACACAGACAAGACAGGTCTTCCATGTTTCTGTTTTATTTCATCGTGGCATCTCCCGCACCACCGAGACAGAGGGGTATCCGCGCCTGTGCCATGCAGGGAAAGGCTCCGGCAAGACGCCGGGTTCGAGAACAAGGTGCTACTACATACTGAGTTGGCATGATGGATACCTAGTAGTACCTACTCGTAGATGAGTAGGTAGGTAGTCTTGTAGTCTAGATTTCTTTCTTTCTTTCTTTCTTTCTGCCCTTCTCCGGCCATGCCAGGTCCTGGAAACACGCCCCACCACAGGGCCGCTAGGACGGCGCTCCGACGAAGATGCTCCCCACGTGGAGGGCGGGTTGGAAAGGAACGCAGCAACGGATTGGACGGAAAGCGTTTTTTTTTTTTTTTCGTTT
>NJES01000605.1:0-11330 GCA_002591395.1 Ophiocordyceps camponoti-rufipedis | reverse complement strand
CGGCCCCGGCCCCGGCCCCGAGAACCCCCGGAGGCAAGCCCAGCGACGGGATCTGCGCCTCCGTCACGCCCTCCGTCGTCGTCGCCGTCACCGCTGCAGACCACGGCGTGCCCCGCACGTGTCGGCCCTTGTCCAGCGCCTCCCTGTAGAAGGCTCGTAGGCCCGCCGCGTCTCGGCACAACGCCTCGAGCTGGGCTTTGATGCTCTCTGCTTGTGGTGCTGCCCATCCTGCTGTTGGGCATCCGCCGTCGGCTGGGGCTCCCGCCGGTGATTGTCGATACAGCGCTGGTCGCATCATCGGTGATGCTGCAGACGACGGCTCCAGGCCCGTCATGCGCGCCATCCGCTCCCTATCCCGTTCACGGCCTCCTCCCGCGCTCTTGTTGTACAGCCGGTTCGCCAGCACGACAAAGTCACCTCCATCGGTGATCTGCGCCAGCAGCGTGCCCGACCGGTGGATAAACTGCGTGTGTCGGTAGTCGGGCTTGCCCCATGAATACCGCACGTCCACGTTGGTCGGGAAGCTCGAAGCCGCCTCCGTGTCGAGAACAAAGTCAAAGCTTCGCAGCAAAGCCGTCTGGTAAAAGTGCCGGCTCGGAGCCGTCTGCGGCCCCTGCGAGCTCGCGTCTTGGTACGCCTCGGGCCTCTCGTCCGGTGGCCGCTCCGCCAGCGTAATCGAGTACGGCTTCCGCAGCGGGTTCGACTCGGTGATCCGGCATGCCTCCTGGATCGGAACCTCGACCAGCCCCAGCCCGTACTGTCCGGCCTCGCGCTCCCAGCTCTCTACCACGTCCTGCACCAGCTTCGACGTCGCGTTGAGCCAGTCGATCCGCAGGTGGAAGCAGTTATCCGGGTTGTGCAGCCGGTCATAGTGAAGATCGATGCGCTCCGGACGGTAAGATCGACGACGCGGGTCCATGTCGTACTTGATCATCTTGCTGAGCACCACCCGCGGTCGGTTCTTGGCCCCAAACGGACCGGACAGCGTCGCCGTAGATGCCGGTGATTGCCCGCCCTCCGTCGCCCGTCCCAGCGGCGAGTCCCGGACTCCCGTCTCCGACATGGGCGTCGGCGGCACCGAAGCCTCCCTCCGCCTGGAACTGAACCATCCCGGCTGAGGCCGCGCGAACTCGGCCGCCATCTGGTAAAAGTAGTTGCCGTCTCGGAACCGGTGCCGCTTCTCGACGTGTACAAACAACCCCCGGTCCCCTTCGGCCGTGACCATGAGCGCGTTGCCCAACTGCTCAGCCTCTTCGCGGTCTGCCAGGTCCTCAAAGTTGTCCAGCAGCCACGTCGTCATGTCGGACCCGATAAACGACGCCTTGTGAAGCCTCAGGTGCCACCGTCGGTTCCGCAGAGGCACCCCTCCGCTCTCTACCGGCTGCTGCATCGCCTCGGCCAGCGCTGTCAGGCTCATGTGCGACTTCTGGAACCTCTCCTTTCTCGTCACCAGCTTGTTCCGCCGCTGAGCCCCCTCCTGGCCCTCTACCAGTGGGAGCGTCTCCAGCTCCGCCGCAATCACCACGGATGGATCCTCCGTCTTGTAAACGATATCCAGCGGGTTCTGGCGGTTTTCGCGTGGCTGGAAGCGCCTGTCGGCTGGCGGCAGATAGCGGTTCTTCTGCCACATCTGCGCCAGCCGCTTGATTCCTTCGATCCTCAGCTCTTCCGGGTTGTCGCCGCTCTGAGACCGCTGCAGCGACGGGTGGTTGGCGCTCAGCGGTATCAGCACGAACCGCGCCCGCCAGAACCGGAGGCCCTCCATCATCTCTTCGTGGTGGCCCGCCAGGTACGAATCGATCGTGTTCCAGTTCCGCTCCGTCCTCGGGAGCAGCATGTCGATGTGCCGCGTCTCGTACTCGGAATCCAGCAGCGTCCGGATCGCCGGCTTATACGTCGTCGAGAAGCCCGCCGTCGACGGCAGCGGCTGAGTCGGCTTCCGCACGTAAATGTTGACCTCGACCTCGGTGCTGTTGATACACGACAGCTGGTGTATCGTGTTGCCCACCGACATGAATACGCTGGCCCCGTCTTCCAGCGGCTGGTCGCGAGAGAAGACGTCGGCCACCTTGATCAGCTTCTGCCCAAAGGCCTGAGCCACCGACGACCCGACCACCACCTGGAACCCCTGAGAGAAGCGCATGCCGATGAGCTCCCTCATAAACTCCCTACGTGACCTCGGCTCGTCCACCGCATCGTCATCGAGGTTCTGGTCCACGTTGTAAGGGTGCCTCTGGTACTCGACGTCAAACTGCGCCTTGGAGGGAAAGTACTCCGTCGTCAGGGGCACCGCAGCGGGCCGACAGAGCGTCTTCCACTTCTGAACCTTCATGTCCGACGTCCGGGGGAAGACGTGCTGCCACCTGCTGTATAGGACCGTGTCGTCGATCCGGTGACCCTCTGGGTTGGACGGGTTCAGCAGGCTCAGCCAGGGCGTCATGGCCGTCGTGGGCGACAGCGTAGAGGGCAGCTCGGGTACCACTCCGGCTCGCAGCTTGCTCGTGTACAGCTTCTGAGCGTCATCAACCCGCAGCACGCTCGTGTAGCCCATGTCGCCGTCTTCGAACCTCCCCCCCCGTCGGATGCCGGCCGGCGATGTCGGCGCCAGCTTGCTGCCCGTCGAAATGAGATGGCCGTCTCGCTTGACGATGGGGATGCTGGGTGTCGAAGGGAACGCCTCCGCCGCTACGTCGCCCGTCTCGCTCTTCAGCCGCTGCTGCGACGACAGTGACGGCGGCTGGCTGCGAATCGTCGACTGCGGTGAAGACGGGGTGAGCTCCGACAGCGGCCGCGGCGTCCGTTCCCCCGTAGAGACGGCCGCGGCGCTGACAGTCTCCGTCTTGACCTCGGCTACCGCGGCTTTGGGCGCTGCAATGCCGAAGCCTCGATGCCCGAGGCTAATGTGTCTCATCAATTTCGGCGGCTTGAGTATCGCTTTCGCCGCGGGTGTCATGGGGTCTGCGGCCCTCTTTACGGCGGACAGATTCACCATCTCCCCATCAATCGTGGCGATGGAAAGCTTCCTCGGCTCCGGCGCCTGAGAGACGGGCGTCTGCTCCGGAAACGACGATCCCAAGACGGCCACTTCTTCCAGGTTCTGCCTGCGAATCATGTCATCCGACTCGGCCTTGTGATGCTTCCCAGAGTGATGGTGTCTGGAGACGACCGGTAAGCGGCTCCGCGAGTCGTCAAACTCTTGCAGCTGCCTCCATAATTGCCTCTCCCCGGGCGGAGCCAATCTTTCAGGCACGAATTTCTGGAAACCGATGACGTTATCAAACAGAGTCTCGGGCCGCCGACGAAGAGGCCTATACAAAACCTCGCCCAGCCGGCCTTGAGGTCGCTTCGAGCTGGCGCTGTTATCGATGGTCTGGGCCGGGTATTGGGGGTCCGTCTGCAGCGGCGCAGCCTCAATCTCGTTGGCATCCAGGAAACTCTTCATCTGTAGATTGTACATCCGGCAGCGGACCTTGAATTCGTCCTCATCGTCTTTGCTGACCTGGTTGGAGACGGTCAGGGCGATGCCTGCATAAGACAGCGCCTCGTCCGACGTGCCTGTCCAGAAAGACACGTGCAGCCACTGGGGCAGCGCGTAGCACCACTCTTCGTTTGCTGCCGTCGCAGCCAGCGTCTCCATGCGACGAGCCACGGTCGAGGCCTTTGTGGGGGAAAAGGAGCTTGCCATGGACTGGAAGCTTCCGACCACGGGCGTCGGCTGGCTGGGGGTTCCGTCGCGACTTTGAAATGACCGAGACAGGCTCTGCGCCCCTGTTGGCGGTCCGTCTTCGCTATACTGGGGATTCCGATACTTGAAGAGCGGCGCCGAGTGTAGCGGCATCCTGGGCATGCAGATGAGGTCGATGCCGATGCCGTTGCCGACAAGCGCTTCTGTCGTCCTGCTCAAGCTCTCGTAGTCGACCTCGAAGACGCCCGGGCCCGGCGTGAGGACGGCAATGGAGATGCCGGTACGCATCAAGTCCCTGTCAATATAGTCGTGCGCGAACTGCGAGGCTGCGAGGTTGATGGCTTCTAGCACGTTGCCGTGTATCGAAAGGGATGATTCAGCCTTGACCCGGGACAGCGCCCCGTCCCTTTTCACGCCCTGTTCGTCGATGCTGGGATTGAGAGACTCGCTATTGGCGTGGTGGTGCAAGCTTATGTCTCTGCGAAAGAAGTTGAGCTCCTTCTTGAGCTGATAGAGAATCTTTGTCCACTCTCCGCTTGCCATCTGGCTGACAACGACGCGGTAAAAGTCCTTGTACGGTCGACGGTGGCCCGAGGGCTGGATGCCCGTGTAATAGTCGGAATGCAAGGCGCTGCTGGCGAGCTCGTTGGTGAGCCCGATGTCGTACTCGACGCGAGCGAAGAGAACGATGCTGACAAGGTGTTTCACCTTGAGGAGTACCCAGCGTTTAAACATGGCCGGCAAGAATCCGTTGACGACTTTGTTGAAAATAATCTCCCCGGAGCCGTCCGGGTCAAAGTCCCACATCTCCCTGGCCATCTGTATAAACAAGACGTATCGCGCGGACTCGCTACGAAAGATGGGACGGGTATCGCGGACGAAAAAGGCGGAATGAACCTGCTTGCCGTCGACGAAAACGTCCGTGACCTGGGCCTTGACGGTGCCGAGGAAAAGGATAGATTGACCCTTGTAAACGGTCCGCTGGATCAGCTCGCCAATGGTCAGTCGCCACATATCTGCCCTCGTCAAATACTGGTCTTTAAAGGTCAGTTCGACGTGAGACGCCTCGGTAGCAGGGCGGTCTTTTTCTACCTTCCGTCCAAGTCAGCCGATGTAGGGGGAGCGGAGGTTGCGGTGACTTACAGGCGTGAGAAGCACTTGAGAGCCCTTTTTAATGTTGAAGGCGTCGGCAATATGCTTTACGACGTAAACCTCGACGTCGGGCTGGCGGAACTTGAGCTCCTTGGGCATATCCTTGACGACGAAGATGTAACGGCTATGACCGCAATCGAGCTCAGCGTAGCAGCCGCAAGGGGCCGTGAGCTTGGAACCATCGCAGCTTTCCGGGGTCTGCTTTCCCATGCTTCCAGAAGGGGCTCTGGAAGAATCACCTCGGACCGGTGTCAGGGACATGAGCGATCCGGGGCGGACATCGATGGCGATGAGATCGAGGTTGAGTAGGACCTCGTCTCGGGCGTAACCTTCGTTGACGGCGACATGACAGTATTGCTCAGCGCAGTGCGGCTTGACATCCTTGGCTGTAGAGCGTGTCGACGTGCTGCAAGAGGAGCCCGGAGGTTCTGTCGACGAGGCTCGGTCGACGGGGGCGCCGCTCGGCTGGCGAAGATGGGACCATCGCGGCCCCCTGCGTGAGCCGGACGGCGTGGCAGTGAGGTTTCGAGACATGTTCTCATCTCTGAGACGTTCCAGCGCGGTAGAGGATCATGGTGATGGACAGCTGTCTGCTCTCTTCGCAAGGCTGAGCTGATCGTCGTCTGTCGTCGTAGTGGTGAGCGGCGGCAGAATCGAGGTGGGGCGGAACGGCTTGTGGGTTCCAGAAGAGGATTCGCGATGGGGGGGCTACACCGCCTGCCGTAAAGGGCAATCAAACTACACGTGACATCGGGATTCCCCGCGTCGTTGATTGGAGTGGAGGGCACGAATACAGAATACCGCGAGTTTGTAATCGTTGAATCACGGCCCCTCCCCGAGTGCTGCTCGACAAACGAGTCCCCCCCCGAGCGCTGCGTGAGACCCGACCAGCGATTGGCTTCCGGCGGATGCTCACCGCATTTTCGACGCCGAGGCGGACCGAATGGTTGGCTCCCGGTCGGGGCGGATGATGGTGGGCTGGAGCGCCTGACGGCGTGCAGCTTGCACCAACAGGTATTCGCACAGCAGGCACTGTAGCATGGACAAGGGGCTGCGACCCAGAAAGAGAGCATTGGTTGGAGGGGGAGCCGAGCTGAAAGACGACGTCGGGAAGGGTTCCTCTGAGCCGGGGGGGGATGAGATGTGGTAGGAGTGTAATATGACTGATATGTATGATGATGACGCGGTCTGCAGCCGTAGCAACTGTAAGAGCATCGAGAGTATCGACAGTATGCGTACTATCGAAGTCGTCCACTGCACAGGCCCGAACCCTTGCTTGAAGCTTTTCCACCCTCGCTCTCGTCGACAGCCGGTGAAGGAAGCGGGGGACGATAGCGGGCAGCCTATTCGTACGATTACACCTGTATCATCATCTTCTCCGTGATTCGTGAAGTAGTCGGTACGGCGACGCTTACTGTGCGGGCGGTTAGTCAGCCGGCGGGCTGCTCGTACGGGATACCTGCTGAAGGTGGCGGGTCGTTAGCGGCTCATGCTCACCCAGAACTCCTTGCATGTCGATTGCCACCACCTGCTGCCACTTGATTGGCGGCGGGCCAAAGGGCAAAAGGGCGAAAGGGCAAAAAGCAAAGCTGAAAGGCCATGGAAGGTCGGCAAGCTTGTGCGCCGTCAGCGATACCCTCGTGTCGCAGGGGTTCGGTAGCCTCGACGCGTCCAGATGCCCTCCCGCTGTCCGCTGCGCCAGCCCGCTGCTAACTGCCGGCCCCGCCCCCAATGTAGCCGCTACCCGCCCGCCCCGGCCTCGCTGACCCGGCTGTCTGGTTCTGCTTCCGTCCCATGAGTCGTCGTCGTCTTTCCCCATTCCTTCAACTCCCGGTCTCACTTCTGCCATCCATCACCTACTAACTCCTCGTCATCACCTCTTCGTCATCCCTTTCTCCCTCTTGTCTGCGAGCTCGCAATCGCCGTCTCCTCTCCACTCCCCCTCTCCATCACGAGCTCTCGGCGGATTACCCGTGGGGCTCGTCATTCTCCTCGTTTCCACCTCTCCCACAGGCTACAACACCCCCTCACTTTTCACCGCCCGAGTCACTCTCTCTGCCTACGCCTCCTTGGCTCTCGTCCACGTCGACCGTGTGTCACCGCACCACGCGTCCCTTGGTCGCCTGCTGTTCGCCTGCTGCTGATAGCCGGCAGCCCAGCCGGGCCCTCACGTCGCCCTGGGAACTGGCACCGACGCCGTCCCGCCACCGCCCGTCCCCAACGGCTCCGACTATGCCCCCGGCCCGAGACGACGACGTTCTTGTCCCGCAGCCACCGATCATGGCCGCCTGGCTGGCTTGACTGCCTTCACACCACTGCCCAGCATGCTCGGCCGACTTCTCCACCTCGGCTCCGGGGGCATCGCCACGCCCCCCACTCAGACCGGCAACGGCGCCGCCTCGCGTCCCATTCTCTCGCTCGAGTCCGTTCAGGAGGACATTCATACGCGAAACCTGCTCTTCCCCGATGCCCACGCCCTTCACCAGCATCGCAACGACCAAGTCTTTCCCCTCTCCACCACACCGGCCACGCCCTCGGCCGCCGCCTTCGACTACAGCGAGGAAGTCGAGCTCGACGTCCGCGATGTTAGGGTCATCGTCCTGCAGGATGCTCTGGGTCCCGCCAACGCCTCCCTTCTCTTCGACAGCCATCCGTCCCCGGACTCGCCCGTCGAGCGCTCTCCCGCCCGCAAAGACGCGAGGAAGACGCCCATGTCGCCCCGACCAGCGAACCAGCTCCCCGTCGCGCGTCCGCCCGCGACCCAGCCCGAGAGCCCTCAGCATCGTCAGGGCGCCTTTGATCGACGCGCCTCGGTCCATAGCCGCGGTCAGAGCTATGCCGAGACCGACGCCCAACGAGCCGCCCGAGAATATCGTGACGAGCTGGCCACCTTTTCCAGCTGCATCTTTGGCAACTCGGAGCTCATGGCTTACAAGGGCACCTCGACAAAGGTCCACGTCGTCCCGACCGACCCCCGTCCGGCCGACCACCCTTCGGCATCCGTTGTTGGAGACGGCCGCAGCTCCATCGGCCGCTCCAGCGCTCGTTCCAGCAAGCTGTCTCAGTCCTTTTCCTCCCAGACAGTCTCGCCCATCGGGCCGTCGCTCCCGCCCACCGGCATCGCCTCGCGTCTGGCCGACAAGAAAAAGGTTCTCATCACGCGCCTTTTCCCCGTCAGTCTGTCCGCCGACGATGTCGAACTCAACGTTTTACCTCCGAGCCGCTTCTCCGACGATAACGCCGCCTTTCCCTTTCCCGCCGCGGCAGAGGATGCGGCCTCGAAGAAGAAGCCCCAGCCGAAGCAACGGCGCACGCCCATGTACGCCGTCGTCCTCGTCGTTCAGCTGCCCCGGTCTTCGTCGCGGCTGTCGTCTGCCGCCGCCTACAAGTCGTCCATCTTTCGCGAGTGCGGCTCCTACAACGACCAGGACCTCTTCTCCTCGTCCTACAGCTCTACCAAGGCCGGCTGGAGCATGCCTGGGTCGGGCCACTACGGCGACGTCACCGACTCGTCCTACTCGATAGACATGGAGGATCGTATCGACTCGCTCACCCAGCACTGGGACATCATCATGAGGACCCTGACCCATCTGCAGTCCCTCGTCGCCACCTCGCTCCACACCATGCTCAAGCAGGCAGACATGGCCTCGCCGGGTCCCGCGTCGTCGCCCATGGCCTCCAACGCCGTGTCTCGCGCGTCGTCCATGACGGATAGGCGCGGTCCTGACGGGTCACGGTCGAAGCCTCCCAAGAGCACGACCAAACTCGTCTCCCTGATGCCCAACTGTCTGGCCGACGATGCCGCGGTGGCGTCGGAAGTGATGCTCGCCAGGACCCGCGTCGTCACGGGCCTCAGCGCCGCGCGAGTCGTCACGGGCCAGGGTCGCTGGGGCATCTGGCGCGACGAGGCCATATGGACCTCCAAATGGGCCATGGCTACGGACCGCGGGCCCTTCTTCTGCAACCTGCTCACAGGCTTTCTCGCCACGCACACCGACTGGCTGCAGGCTCTCAGCGGCCCGTTGCATCGCAAGCGCGCCCTTCTCGCCCGACAGAACAGGAGCGAGGAAGACCTGTCCCTACCGGCGCGGACCATCATCGTCTCGGACGACAAGATGGCCGCCCGGCGCATCGTCTTTCTCCTCTCGGCCTTTCTCCCGGCAAATCAGCAGCTGGTGGCGGCCCGGACTCATCGGCCGAGCACGTCAGCTTCCTTCGGCGCCTACTCCAACTCGCCGCCGACGGTCGTCGTCCCGGTCCTCCGAGAAGAGTCCCTCCGGCGCAAGATCAACCGCCGGACCGGACTTCGGCGCGCGTCGCATTCGAGGGCCGCAAGCCAGAGCGCCCGCAGCAGCTCGACGACGACGAACCAGCTCGCGCAGCTGAGCATGGATAAGATCCAGCACCAGCGCCGGGCTTCAGACGCTGCCTCGGTTCGCACCACAAACCTCCCCATCCCGGGCCAAGATATCGTGAGCCGCAAGAGCAGCGCCGCGACAACGACGACGGCCATGCCCGAAACCACGACGCCCCATTTCTCCAGCGCGCAGCAGCAGCGAGACGGCCATAGGAGACGCCGTCCGGGCAGCAGCGGAAGCGTGGCGGCAGACGATCTCAAGCGCTCCCTCAAGCGAGGCGAAAGTGGCGGCAGCCAAGTGGCCGCCGGTGCCAGGCCCCCGAGCCAGTCTGGGCTCCGTTGGGGGAACCTCGTGAGCGGGCTCTGGGGTCCTCGCCGGAGGGATTCGATGGACGACGAGTGTCACAGCCCGGGGCTCGAGTTCCGGTCTCCCGTCAAGACAGCCTTTGGTCGTCAGGACCGGTTGTTCGAAATGGTCCGCGAGGCTTCCCTCGAAGAGACGGCCGCCACGGGGTCCGCGGATGCCGTGAGTGATGGCGTCGGCGCCCGGAACTTTGGGACCGTCCGGGAAGACTGCGGTCCCGGCCGAGGGTCGTTTGCGCAGCCGGAGCGGACGCCGGATCCTTCGGGGGCGTTTGAGTCTCCCGTCAAGACGTCGATCAACGTCGAGGACGGCGTGATTGACGTCGACGTTCCCTTTCCCGACTACATCGCCTCGTTCGAGTCCGCCATCAGCTCCCCGTCCAGCAGCGGCTACCTCTCGACGCCCGGCATCCTCGGCGGCCTCGATTCGTTCGAGCACTCGGCCCGCTTCTCGGTCGAAGGCGATCTCCCCCTCAACGCCGCCGGCTGGCTGAACCGCTTCCATCCGGACTTTGCCCTGCAGGCACTGCCCCCTCAGGACAACCTGCTGGAAAAAGTAAAGGCCTCTCTCCGGACGGAGCCGACGCCCGGCCCGAACCACTGGTCCTCCTCCTCCTCGGCGACGGACAACTCGGAGCGGTGGGTCGACGTCAGCTCCGTCATCATCGCCGACACGACGTCCAACTCCATCACTCGACACGTCTACCGGCGGCTGGTCAAGCCGAGGCCCTCGACGGACGCCGGCGCAACAGCCAACCCCCACGGCCTCGCGCCCCCGACGCCATCCGTTCCCCCTTACGAGTATCAGCTCGAGGAAGACTGGACGGAAGAGGACATCACCACCTCGGACACTGCCCTCAGAGAGGCCATCGAGCGAGTCGTCTACCTCTCCCCCGAAGCCAGCAAGGGCAGCTCGACCAGCTCCTCCCAAGCCCCAAGCGACTGCCACGCCAGCAGCACCTCGAGCGGCCGAACCATGGCCGACGCCATCTCGGAAGAAACCCAAATGGCCGACCCGCCCCTCGACGTCCCCCGCGTCCAATGCAAGACGGTCATCCTCTCCACCCTCGAGGACATGATCCGCGACGCCATCGACAGCCGAGACCTCGAGGCCGAGACCAGCGCCGCTGTCCAGACGCGCGTGGGACGGCAGCGGACGAATGTGCTTCGCGAGGCGGTTAGGCAGTGGGTTGTTGGCTTGGAGGCTGAGTGAGGGAAGGGGGTCGTTGTGGATGGGGGGTTGGTTTGGCTTGGCTTGGCTGGTGAGTCTTTGTTTGGTTGTTAGCGGTGGGTGATACCCTTGGTGCTGTGGTTTGGCTTTGGTGTTGGGCCCTGAGGGAGGGTGCGGGTGCTGAGTTGTTGTGGTTGTTTTGGGATGTGTTGTGGATAGTTGATGAAGGTGTGAGGGAGGACGTAATTCTTTAATGCTTGGATGAAGAGCATGAATCACTCGAGCAAGATGTGACATTTGCCACCCACATAACCCATATTCCATCACCACAACAACCCTACTTCCTCCCCGAAGCCTTACCCTTCCTCTTCTCCCCCATCCTCCCCCCCCTCCCACCCCCCCCCCCCCCCCCCCCCTCCCCCCCCCCCCACCCCCCCCCCCCCCTCCCCCCCCCCCCCCCCCCCCCCCCCCCCCCCCCCCCCCTCCCCCCCCCCCCCCCCCCTTCTCCTCTCCCTCCCCCCCCCCCCCCCCTCCCCCCTCCCCTACCCCCCCGTCCCCTCCCCGCACCCCAGCTCCCCCCCCACTCCTACCCACCCCTCCTC
>NJES01000604.1:0-11377 GCA_002591395.1 Ophiocordyceps camponoti-rufipedis | reverse complement strand
GCAACGCGGCCACGGCAGCCCAATCCATCTGCCGTGCTGGGACGCAGGAGGCCGCGATGCGACGCTGGGCGGAAAGGGGGGTGGAGAGGAAACATGCTGCGCTGGATTTGGCCCCCTTCCTCTCCCCCCCCCCCCTTATTCCCCTGTCGACGTCTCCCCATCTCCGGTGTGGTGTTGCTCTTCCATCGTGGAGGCGCTCGTCGTCACAGCCCTCCCGTACGAATAGAGGCTGTGCGCCGAGGTTGAAACTCAGGCAGGTATTGGGTGCCCGATGGCCCATGGGGTTTGGGGGCGGCTATGGTCACGCTCCCTTCCCTTTGACCATGCGGTTTTTCTTTTCCCCCCATCTTTGCCCATCTATCAGAGCCCGACTCGGACGAGGAGCCGGCGTCGATCGGTCGATGGCCATAGCCCAATCGTTGACTGGCGTTTTTCCATTGGGCCCGAGCCGCTGCCCAGAGTGAGGCGGCATCCGAATTCGCCCGTCGTGACCTTGTTTTTAGCTGCCACCTTGCTTCGGTGAGTCGACGGCTGCTTTCTCCAAGCCAGTGGCCTTTGGGCGATACCTAGATAGTAGCCTTCAGGGCACCCGTGCGACGTGTTCGCGCTGGATTCCTCGGTGTCCTCGGCCGGATAAACGTCGGCTCCAACCTGCGACAAGCTGCCACCTGGACTTTCTTCACCCCTTCCAGGGGCCGCTTCTCTCAAGGCGCAATCAAGAGTCAAGGGTATCAAAGCGACGCCATCGCCAACAGCCGTCGTCAGCTTGATGTGAGCCCCCGAGGGCCCCCTGAATGCGCGCCATGATGCGGCCTCTCAACTTGGTCTTGCTGGCCTTCTTTGGGCTCGGCGCCGCTCGTACGCCCAGCTTCAGTATTCATGACGACCTCCTCGCCTTCCCTCAGGTACGCCCTCTTCCACCTCTTGTCGCACGTCCGCTAATGCAAGTCTCGTTCAGTTCGACGTCGTCTTCGCAGATGGCTACATCTCCGAAAAGGATGCCGATGCCCTACTCGTCGATGATCGTCATCCCACTTACTCGGCCGACTTCTCCCAGCCGACCATGGCCGCTCATGGAGCGCCCGACGCGCCAGCCGCCTTCTCATACGAACTCATGAGCATGGCGCCTCATCGCTACCTCTGTTCTATCCCCGTCGTCGAGGCGCCGCTACCGGAGAATCAAACGGCTAATGAGTTGGCCAAGGCAGAGGAGGCTCGCGAGTTGGATCGGGCCGCCGCAAAGGGCTGGGAACTACTGGCCCAGCTCGAGGACTCGTGCCTCTACTTCATGTCTGGCTGGTGGAGTTACAGCTTCTGCAACAACCGCGAGATTGTCCAGTTTCACGCCCTCGCTGCCGCGCCTAATGGTCTGCCTCCGAGGCGTGACCCGCATACGGCTGAGTTCATCCTCGGCAAGGTCCCTGCCATCTCGGCCTCGGCCGACCGGCATTCGCGACGCGATCAGGGCGAGGCGTCGTCCTCGCCGCCGCCATCGTCATCGTCGCCTGCCGAGCTACAGGTGAAGGGCGACCAGCGGTACCTGGTGCAGAGGCTCGAAGGCGGTACCGTCTGCGACCTCACGGGCCGCGAACGTACCGTCGAGGTGCAGTACCACTGCGCGCCTAACCTGTCCAAGGATCGCATCGGCTGGATCAAGGAGGTCACCATCTGCGCCTACGTCATGGTCATCAACACGCCCCGGTTGTGCCACGACGTCGCCTTTCTGCCACCAGAAGAGACGCGGGCCAACCGGATTCGCTGTCAGGTCATTGCCGACGAATCATCGCCGCCGCCGCTGCTGGACCAGACAACGAGCCAGACTTCCATGGCCGATGCACAGTCTGCGGCGACGGCAGCGGCCAAGATGTCTGACGCGGACGGCGACAAGGCCGAGGCCGAGGCCGACGGAGCGTCGTCGGCCGAAGTGACGGTCGGTGGCGTCGTCATCGGCGCCCGCAAAGTCCTCTCCGCGGCCGACGAGGCGGGAAAGCCGCCGATCAAGTTGGCGCCCCCGCGCGGCTTCTGGTCCGGCGGCGCGCCGACGACGACAGACGACAGCAGCGAGGTTGAAGTCCTGGTGACGGCAGCCAGCAAGAATGACGGCGGAAGGATCAAGATGCCGACGGCCGAAGAGCTGGAGCGCATGGAAATTGACCCGTTGGTGGTGGAGGAGATGAAGGAGAAGATGATGCAGATGGCGGGCGACGCCGGCTGGCAGCTCGAGATTGTCGAGCTCAACGGCGGCGACCTTCGCGAGCTCCGGGGCACCATCGATGAGAGCGATGCTGACGGCGACAAGGATAAGGATAAGGGGCAAGAGGGAAGCGAGGAGACGTTTTTCAAGGAGGAACTGTAGCGATGTATTTTGCACAAACGGGGTTATCCAGCGGCGTTCGGGGGCGCTGACGGAGGGAAGACGCATGGTTTGGCATGTCTGTTTTTCCACCCACGAGGCTACGAAGTAGGCATCTACGAATACCGCTCGAACGGAGAGAGCAAATAGACTGGTTTGACATTGACGATGGGAAGAGCAGGTTACAGCGAGATGCGTGTGAATGGCACGCTTGCAGGAGGCGCGGAGCAGAAGCCGTGCTGCAGCGACTCGTCAGCTCTCCGCGCGGCTGGGAGTGACGTCCATGTTTGTTGTGAGGGTTATGGTGCAGCGACTAAGTCGAGTTAGGTGATCAACAGGGCCCGAGACCAGCATCAGAACAGAACATCCTTGCTCGAAGGGGCTGGGAGGTTTGACCGTTGAAAGGGGGGGCAAGAGGGAAGAGGTCGAGACCCCTTGCAGGGCGGCTGTGTGTAGCACGGAGCGTGGTGAGGGTTGCTGGGGGGTGACTGGTGAGGGGTTTAGAGATGATTGTTTGGAATGAGGCTATCGGCGATGGGTGTTTTGATTGAGTGGTTTGTTAGATGATGGATGGATGGATGGATGAGTGGTTTTGATCGAGGTGAGTTGTTGTGGTGACATCATCGGACTGCTCCCACTGCAAGATGCTGACGGGGGCCTTAAAAAAGACGACGCTAGTGGGGCGTTAGTGGATGGATGGAAAAAAGACGGGCCTGTTGGTGACGAGAGACAGCGGGCAAGGGTTCTGGGACGGACCGGGCGGCTGTCGAGTTTATCCCGCACCGCTGCAGTGCAGTAGCCCGGTGGGGCCGCTCCGGGGGTCCAGACTAGCAGCCTGTCAGCGATCACTTCAGCGGTCTTCGCGGGCGATCTGGCGTTCCCCCGACCTCCCCCCGAGGACAGAGGAAAAAAAAGTCAGCCATCCTTCCTGGCCTCCAGCCGCGGATCCTCCATCAGCCTTCCCATCCTCTTTCTCACCATCTCCCTCATCTTCCTCCTCAGCAGGCATCACAACCAGCTTCACCTCAATCGTCATCGTCTGAAGAAACGGTGCCTGGCAGCGGCGCTCGGCACGGGGCGGACGCACATCTACATACATACCGTTGCATACATATGCACAGCCCGTGTCTGATGTCTCGCTCTGTTCGCTCTCGAAGCTCGCCCAATCGTGCTGAGGTTGAGCTTCGCATCGGCTTCTCCGCTGCACCGCTCTTCATCGGCCTTGGCGGGAGGCTCTGATCGGCTTGGCATTTTCGACTCACCTCTGCCATTGTCCAAGGGGAAGCAGAGATTTGGAGAGATTCCTTGCATCTGTTCTTCCTCGCTTCACCTTTAGGCACGCATTCCTCTGGGCCGTCGCACGAGCCGTCTTCCATGAGACGTCATCCCATCTTGCTGCCTGGCCGTCAATAAACGAACGACATCCCCCTCGCGGTCCGATATGGACGTCCCCAAGGCCCAGCAGCGACGGCCACTTCCTTCTCGTCCAGGCAGCGCCCGCATCGCCGAATCCGCGACATCGTCGAGCCAGCTATCGAGCTCTCAGTCGGCGCACAGACTGCATCACGCCACCTCGCCCCGACCAGCTTCGCGGGCCATGGCCCTTCCGCCGCAAGTCGACGCGCCCGACGCCCTCCGCCAGCCCGCCCTATCGTCCTTTTTGCAGGAGAAGCTGCAGCGCGAACGGAGGGCCGAGTGCGAGAAACTGACGACGTCACCTTCGTTGTCCCGCACCGAGGCAAGCGGTTCTGTCGACGGGGGGCGCTTCTTCCATAACAGCACCGACGCTGCTCGCCCGAGGTCCAGCACCGGCCTGGAGCTGCCTAAGAAGAAGAAGGGCATGGGTGTCAAAGAGATGGAGCAGGTAGGCGTTCCCTTTTCTACGTGTAGTGTCGATGGTCGCTGATGATTGTGCAGGCCGTGTCCAACCTCCACAAGCAAAACTTTGACCTCAAACTCGAGCTCTTCCACCGACGTGAGCGTCAATCCGCCTTGGAGGAGCGGATCGAGGCCCTCGAGGCCGATAGGGAAAAGTCACTCACCGTCGCGGACAGGCTGGTCGACGAGTTGGATAAGCGCGAAAAGGCCGTAGAGGAGGCCGTCGCCATGATCGTCACGCTTGAGGCCGAGGTCGACCGCCTCGTTCGTCAGCGTATTCAAGGCTCGGACGGCCCTTGTAACTTCTGCGCCCACCGCCGAACGTCAAGTTCAGACCGGCCGGCGAGATATGACGACGACGACGACACCGCTGTTGCCACCAAGTCCATCACCCGCATGCCCAGCTTCCTGTCTGACCGCGGCGACAAGACGGAGAACCTGCGCAACGTCTACCTCGGCAGCCGAGCCGGTAGCTCCCTCAGCCTCCCCCGCGTCGCAGAGGCTTCGTCCGAGGCCGAGGGCGCGACCGCCCACGCATTGGCCAGCCCTACCCTCAGCGTCTTGAGCGAGAGTTCCTTCGTCAGCGTCTACGGAAACAAGGCTCAGGGCAGCGAGCTGGCTTCGTCGCCTCCCGGCTACGTCGACGAGCCTCTGGTACTCGACGGCTTCGACGCCGGTACGGATAGGTTCGTCTCCCCAGATGTGTCCATCAACACCCACCAGCCGAGGCAGCGAGCCGCTTCCGTTGGTCGCGTCACGAGCTTGGCCAAGCCCCCGCCGCGGTCGAGCACCGCCGTCCCCTTCCAGTCGCTGTCCTCCGTCATGGACTACCAGAGCCCGCTCGAGCGGCTCATGCGCCTCGACCCGTCCGCCTGCAGAGACGACTGGCCTAAGAGGTCGTCGCCCCGGGCCGGACAGGCCACCAAGGAGGAGAAGCGCGAGGCCCTGCGGCGCGTCATGACCGATGCCCCCGGCGGCGTCCGCCTGAACGACCACGGCATGCCCCCGACGCCCGATACGATCTCGACGTCGACGCTGCACCGGTTCAAGAACTCGGACGAGACGCTGGCCACCCACGACCAAACCCCTCTGGGCGGCGCCCTGCTGCCCGCTGCCGACATTAGGTATGCCACCGAGTCTTCCACCGGCGCACTCCTCGGCCATAACACTCCACCGACGGCCGGTGCGGGTGGCAAGTCCCGTCGGCCCGCAGGTCATCGGCGGCAGGTGTCGAGCGGCCAGCAGCGGCCGCAGTCGGCGAGAGGGCCGAGAGGCGCGGATCGCCAGCCGGGCCAGAACAGCCACAACGGCTGGGAGAGCGACAGCGAGCTCTCGGACCGACGATCGCTGGAATCGAGTCTCGATATATGGCTGCGAGAGAGCGCCAAGCCGGATAAGATGGGCGGCCACATCTCGCCGGACCTTTTCAGCTTCCCCCAGGACGCGTGGGCGTGTGAGACGGCCGGCGGCGCTTCGGGCCACGCGCTTGACCTCCGCTCCCTCCGTCATCAGCTGTTCCCCTGGAACGGCGGGCCAGCGCCGCCCGATCGGAGTTCCAGCCTCCGGGCGGAGATGGGATCCAATGCCGACGGATCGTCCGTGTCAGCTGCGCGGCCCCGACACCGACAGAGTGAAGATCAGCAGAAAAGCTCGGATTCGCAGATGCCAGTGTCGCCGCAGTCGCCGCCGCCTTCACAACAGCAGCAGCAGCAGCAGCAAAACGGAGAACAGAAGCGCTACCCTCCCATCGCAGGCCATCACGGGGCCCGTGCCGGCCTCGGCAGGCTGTTTCGGCGATCGCTCGGCGGCGGACCCTCGCCCGCTGCAGCACCTTCGCAGCCGGCCGAGGAGGAATATCTCCCGATGGGTGTGCCGTCGTCGGTGCATCGCAACAATGCGCCCCTGAACGGAACCGGGGCCGATCGCTCGGGCGCGACGCCACCACCCATCGTGCTGAACCCACGGCAGACGCCGCGGCGGGCCGAATCACCGTCGGAGGTGGTGGCCGAGGCCGATCCCGTCGCGCCGCCGGCCGTTTCTCAGCAGCAGCAGCAGCAGCAGCAGGAAGGGGCCGGTTCGTCGAGCACGGGAGGGAGGAGGAAGTGGCTTCCGCAGTTTGGGAGGCCGGGCAGTTCCAGGAATAAGGGCGGGTAGAGGCCGTGTGAGTTTGCGTGAAGCTGCCGTGGAATGAGAGGGTTGTTGGTTTGCTGGGATGTATGTAGCACATGAGGGTTGTGGGTGTTGGCGGCGGAGGGCTTCGAGGCTTAGTTTCGGTTGATGAAATGAGAGGTTGCGGTATTTGGTGCTGTCTCGAGTTTTTGGACGTCTTATGCTTGAAGAGGGTAACTCATATTCAGGGCAACTCATGTTGAATGACTACCTGCGCCTAAGGCTGTGTTGAGACAATGAGATGGTCCTCCTTCTGCCTTGGCTCCTTCTATTGCCTCGCCTTCTTCAGTTTCCCGTGCGCTTTCGATTGGCCTCTCCTCTTGCCCTGTACCATCTATTAAGCACCCTTTGCCGAACCTCTTCCAATTGCTTGTACTCATACGGATTCCACCATTGCAGGAACTCCAAATATTTCTCAATCGCCTGCTCCTTCGCCGTTTGCCGAATCTCTTCCAATTTCTTTTCCTCTTCCTTCTTGGGCAATTTCTTTCTGCGTACCCTGTTCTCTTGCCTCGCCCGCTCTTCCAATATGTCTCGTTCTTCCTGCTTCCATCTCTCACCTTTCCCCCAGACCAACTCTGCTTTTCTCTTCTCAACTTCTGTTTCCATCTCTTGCAGCAATTCTTTGTCCTGTTGTTTTTGCTCTGGCGTTTCCTGTGGCTTTTGCTCTGGAGTCTTCGTATTGGGACCAAACAGCTCTTCGTCTCCAAGGGCACCGTTCCCGTTGGGAGTGTCGCTCACGCAGCCGACTCTGGGATTGAATTCCCAGAGCATGGAGCTTGCGAGCCTAGGGTTCATGTTGTTCTCGCAGATGGGATGGAAGCCAAAGGGACACTCGGGTAACCGGTTGGAATATCTGGGAACACAGAGTAGGACGATTCGATCGCCGGCTTTGGCGGCCCGACAAGTGGTGGAAGGATCTACCACGACTTCCTGACTCTCGGCGTCGCCCTTCCACTTTCCGATGGCGATTGCGGTGCTCTTATCGTCTTGAGAGATATCGCATCTCCTGTTCTCGATGCCGGGTGTGTGTTTTTCCGGGTTCCATTCCCGTATCGTGTTGAATCTGGCCTGGCCGATGGTTTCGTACTGCTTCGCGGCCTGGGTGATGACTTTGTGACCCTTCCAGTTCGTATCTTTGAACTTTGATGAGTATAAGGTGTATTGGTCGACTCCGGAACAGACGTCGACAGTGTTCAGGCACCAGGACTTCAAGATGGGGGAGGTCGCGGCCTCGCAGTTGTCTTTCGTTCCGCAGATCAATCTCATACTAGTACTTAGGTGGACGCCGATGTCCGACTCCACGGAGCCCAAGGTGCTGGCCGCCATGGCCAGGACTGCTGCTGCTGCGAAGTGCATCATGACGCTGGTCTTGGGCGAGACCTGAGGTTGCGGTGATGGGGGTGAGGGAAAGGTGTGAGGTGTAGAGGGTTGGTTGAGGACTTATATAGGGCTTCGGGAGGTAACCATGGGGAAATGGGAGCCACATATATTGGCCAGCAGCGACAGGGTCATTGGTCGGTGTGTAAAAGCTTCAACCTTGGGACTGTCCGGTAAATACGAGGTGTAGTGGAGCGCGGACGACGCGTTGACAGAGGATGGCAGTCCAAGGCCGGATTCTTCGATACGGCGTGGGGGCTAATGGGGAGAAGAGACAGTGATAACCTAAAGCTTACAGGCGAGCAGGGTTGTGTTGCTGGCTGCTGGATAGGACCCTGTGGGAATCGTGGCTTTGAGATGATGGCAGTAGAGCTTGTTGAGACGCTGTATGAGGTAGTTGACGTGAAGAAGAGTGAGGTCATGGTCGCCCTGCTGTTACATGTAGCGATGGGAACTAAAAATAAGGTTATTTGTATTCCTAAATTGACGGCCCCATCCATGGATCGTTGCAGACTCCTCCTCGGGACAAGCAAGTCTTGGCAGCTTCCCTGAGGAATCATTCATTCCTTTGCGACTCGCATGAAGATAATGCCATGGAACTTAGCGTCGTCGTTGGTTTACGAATACGAGGACGAGGACGAACCATGGTATCTGTCAGCAGCCTAATTATAAACGTCAGGGCTTGAGGCTTCATAGCCCCACCCCACGGCCAAGCCATCCATCAACCGTGAGTCTCTCTTCATGCCCCTACAAACACCAATCGTCAACGCCCAGTCCTCGAAAAGGCCACGCCAGCCGTCCTCCGCCCATCCTGTTCCGTCTCCGTCGACGCAGGTCGAGGCAGAAAGCCAGCCCCGACCAGAAACTCGGCGCTCCTCCTCACGGCCGCTTTCAATCTCACGGCCGCAACGCTGTCTTCCCTCCAGCTGTCGGCCCATCTGACGTCGGCCCTCGAGACGTGAACGAGGTGCACCAATGGTCTTAGTGGATGCTTGTCGCCTTGGGCTTCCATGTCGGCCATGACGGCTGCCAGCCACTCCTGCGATGGAGACGGTTTGAGCTGGTAGCCCATGCCAATAAGGACGGCCCACACGTCGGACAGAGTCATGCCGCCCTTGACCTGAGTCACCAGCGGGCTCGTCTCCTCGCCGACGGCCGCCTTGACCATGGCTCCGGCTGCCGAGGCCGCGTCCGATAGAGGGATCCAGGCTGAGGCCTCGTCCTCGTTGTATGCGCCCGTTCGGATACAAGCTGCCGCTAGCCGCCAGAGGAAGTCGTCGGCGTTGGCCACGCCCTCGGTCGGCGTGCCGATGACGAAGCCCGGGCTGACGACGGCGTGTCGACGGTCTGGCGGGCGGCGGACTGCGGCTCGACGGACGAGGGCCTCGGCGACGAACTTGGTTTGGCTGTAGGCAGTGACGTCGTCGTTGCCGGCCAGCTCGAGCGCTACCTCCTCGTCGCTCTCCTCGGATGGGTCACGACGACGGGCCGTTGACACGTACACAATCCGTATCTTGCCCGTCAACTTCAGAAGCTCCAGTGTCGAGCTGACATTGGCGGCCTCGAGAAGGCGATAGCTGGCGACGAAATGGACACGCGCCCCGTTGTGAATGACGACGTCGACGGTCGTAGACAGCGTGTCCCACCGGCTGACGTCGAGACCGAGTCGGGGCAGCGTCAGGTCGCCGGCCCAGACGTCCAGCTTGTCTTCATAGACGTCGGACCACCAGCCGGCCCGGACGGCGGCGGCGACGGTGCGTGCCCGGGCTACGGAGGCGGTGCTTCCGCGGACGAGGCCGATGACGCGGCTGACGAGGCGGTGGTCGAGGAGCTGACGTAGAATCTGCGTGCCGATGAAGCCGTTGGCGCCGGTGACGAGGACGGTAAGCGGATGGCGGGAGGGATCGTGACCGTTTACTACGCCCTTGAGGAGAGATGAGGACGAGGCGATGAGCATGGCGTCATGACGATCAATCTCGGCCATCAGATCGATCCTGACCGTCTTGGATCGCGAACCGGATGCCACGCGGGCCAAGTTCTGGATGCTAGCCGGCGACTGACTATACAAGTCGGCCACAGCCAGCCGGACACCAGCCTCTCGAGCGGCGGCAACGACCTTGATGGCCCTGAGCGAGTCACCGCCGAGGCGAAAGAAGCAGTCTTGCGGGCCGACGCAGGCGGTTTCAAGGCCCAGGACGCGAGCCAGGATATGCTGGAGCTTGAGCTCGAGCGAAGAAGTCGGCTGCTGCTCCGCCACGGCTTGTCTCTGGGCGGCAGCAACGGCGGCGCCCATCTCGCGCAGACGCCTTCGATCCGTCTTTCCTGCTGCTGTCATGGGAAGCTCGGATACGGAGAAGAAGAGGGTTGGGACCATGTAGGCTGGGAGACGGGCGGCGAGGGAATCGCGGACGTCGGGGGCGACGGAGAGGAGGGCACAGGGGGGGCTGCTGTTGCTGCTACTGATGTTGCTACTGCTGCTATCCTTGCTGTTCAGGAGCAGGAAGACGGCCAGCGATGGCAGACAGCCGTGGACGACGACCTCGGCGACGACGGGGCCCCTGACGTCGGCCATCATCAGCTGCCGTACGCGGAGCTCTACCTCGGCCAGCTCGACTCTCTGTCCGCGGATCTTGACCTGGGTGTCGTTTCGGCCGACGAACAGAAGGGACCCGTCGGGTTTCTGACGCACGAGGTCACCCGTCTTGTACAAGCGGGCCGGCCGGGCGAGCCAGACCGGGTCCCGGATGAAGACGGCTTCGGTCCGGACCGGATCGGCGAGATATCCCCTGCCGACGAGGGGCCCTTCAAGCAGCAGCTCGCCGACGCAACCGGGCGGCAGCAGACGGTCATGATCGTCCGGATGGACGACCCAAGTGACGAGGCCGGCGCCGGAGCCGAGACAGGCCACGAGATCGGCCGGACTCGCGGGCGGTCGGCAGATGGTGCTGGCGGCTGTACACTCGCTAGGTCCGTAACCAGCGAGGACGCGGACCGAGCCGGCCTCCCACCAGGGCTCTACATCGGCGAGACAGACGGGCTCGCCGCCCAGATGCAGACGGCTGAGCCCCGGAACGTCCTCCGGGCGCAGCAGACGGGCGACCGAGGGCGTCAGATGGGCGACGTTTGCGCGCAGACGGTTGATGGTGGAGGCCAGGTCGTCGAGACGATCTGCGTCGCTGGGGACGCAGAGACAGCCGCCGCAGAAGAGGGCGCGGAAGAGGTTGGCGATGGAGACGTCGAAGCTGTAGGAGGAGAAGTCGAGGATGCGGGTTGAGGGCGTGTAGGCGAGGAGGGGGGCTTGGTGGTGGAGGGCCGAGGAGAGGTTTTGGTGGGTTATCATGACGCCTGGGGTGAGTGAGCGGGTGAGCGGAGGGGGGGTGGTGTAGATGGACTGACTGGCTGACAACTAGACAGACAGAGAGACGGAGAGACAGAGAGACAGAGAGACAGATGAACAAACAGATGAACAGACAGACTGACAACTAGATAGGCAGACAGGCAGACAACTAGACTGACTGACTGACTGACAGAGGACAGATACAGACTGACAACTAGACAGGCTGACAACTAGACTGACAGGCTGACAACTAGACTGAC
>NJES01000603.1:0-11378 GCA_002591395.1 Ophiocordyceps camponoti-rufipedis | reverse complement strand
CTATCGCATGCGTTTATAGGAGTGTACGCGCCTTGTCGCACCCATACACCCGTAGTGTTAGCCCATTCATTTTGTGGGTCCATGGGGGTTTTGAGACTTTCTCAGCTATAGTCCTCCGTAGCACCGTTGGTCGGAGAGGGTGTGCGTGTTATTTCCATCCGACCTCATCCTGTGCCCCTGGGCGCGTGCAGCCGGTCAGCCAAGCGAGCAGGTCAATACTTGCAAGGACAGACAGAACCGACTCCATGTTCAGGTTGAAACGTCGCTCTCTCTCTGCCAACACACCAAGAGGCCCAACCCAACATTGAGACGCTCAGCCTCCGGGGCTCAGGGCACGAGACACGGACAGGCACAAGACACAAGACACAAGACACCAGCTTGCAAGGCACAGAGCCCACGCACCTACGCTATCCCCTTCTTCATTCCCCATCCTTGTTAGACAGCAAGCGGATGGTCAAATCGGACAAACGCCGCCCCCTTCCCCTCCTCCCTTCCCAAACAGAATCCTCTGTTTCTCCCGGTCCGCCACCTCCCACCCTTGCCGTGTTTCGAAACCAACAAACCCAACCGAGGTTGTCATCTGAAAAGGAAAAAAAAAAAAACAAGGCTCATGGAAATTTCCAGGCCAAAATACAAGCTCTCTTCTGTTTCATGACACACCTCGTCTTGCCCAATCGACATCCAATGGATCGGCCCGGTCGACTATTGCTTCGTGTTCCTCGCTGGCCTGGGCTCTAGCTCGGACCGCATTCCGCCAACTGTCGTACCAACTAGATGCACCTCACCTCGTACGCGGAGAATCGTCCTTCTCCGTGGCGCTCTGCTTTCCGACCCCCCTTTGCCCCCTTGTCTTTTGTCGATGCGCCATGTCGTCTCGAAACGGCGTTCCGAGGGAGTTTGGCGCTCAATCCTTCGCATCGTGACCGTGGTAATATATCTGGTTCTGCTCTCTCATTTCCCGCACACTCCCTTGCTCATCTCGCCGTGACGTCATGGTCCGCCGCTGGCCACCTCCTACCTACCTCTCTCTGAATACGGTCTACGAATACCATCCACAACCTGGTTCTCACTCACGCTGGCTTTGTACGACGCCCAGCTACCTACCTATTCGAACCAAGTATTCATATATACGAATATGCCCGTCTGCTCAGCCTCGTGTCTGTTGGCCATCGTCACCGCCGTAGCACACGCCCAACGACGCCCGTTCTTGTCCGCCAAGCGAGCGCCATGCGCTCCCAATGTCTTGCATGCCGTCCGCCCACCCCCAGACGCCCACATCCTTCTGCCGCTCGTATCATGATGCGACATGCTTTTGCCTCAAACGACGAATCAAGCCCGGGCCCAGCTCAGCGTGCTAGCCTGTCCCTACGTATGTATGTACGAATACCTACATTCGATACACGACTGCATACTCCGAATGGGACAAGTCCGAGCCATGCATCATCTCGGGTCCGAACGGATTCCACGCAACCACGTCCGTTCGCGCCCCATCATCAGCCGCTCGACGCCTCTGCAGAAACTCCAACTGGCCATCTTCACCGAGCTACACAATGTCCATGCCGACCAACTGCCCCTCGGCCATCCTCCGACGCGTCCGCCCGTCATCACTGGTTCCCCGTCGCCGGCTCCCCCTCGGCCTCCGTCTGCCGTTTATGCTGACTTGCTACAAACGGCTCTCCGTCGCTTTCCCTGACGAGTCTGTCGGCAAAGATTTGCTTCTTCCGTAGCTCGACCGGCGTCACGTTGGACGGCTGATCTGGAATCTTCTTCTCCAGTTTCTGCCGCCTTCCGTCAGACACCCTTCACCAGTCGTGCTTCTCGAGCCCTCGCTTACCAGATTCTCGTACACGCACTTGTTGAGCTTCCACTCTTCCGGTCGGCACTGCCAGAGCTGGTGGTTACCCTCTTCCAGACACTCCCAGTGCTTGCGGAACTCGGCGAGGCAGTGCGTGTTGAGGTCCTGGATTCTAGCCGAGCTTCAGCTCTCGTAGAGCCCAAGGGGAAAGGGGGGGCAGTGCATCGTACACGCTCCTCGCACATCGCGTCACCCGTCGGCCCTCCTTCATGCACAGAAACTCCCCGGAGCCCTGTGCCTCCGTCTTGCACTGCATGTAATCATCGTTGTAAGGTTGGCACCGAGCGCCGATGAAGAAGGCGGCCGAGAGCAGCGGTGCCGAGCTGGCGCCCACCTCCTTGACGGCCGGTATACTCTTGGGGAGCGGTGTATGGTCGTAGAGCAACTCCTGGTTGAACCTATACCGCAATCAGTCAATCCCTTCTGAAGCGAGACCAGCTTCATCAAGTACGTACTGGGGCCTCCGGCTTGCCATTGTGGTTGCGTCGAGCTTTGTTCTCGCTGCTTCGAGGGAGCTGTTGGAGGTGGGGGAGCTGGAAGAGGTGTCGTTGACTTTGCTCCCCTGTTATTGGCTGGTGTCTCTCCCGGTGGGCTCGCAGAGTGGACGAGGCTGAAGAGGCAAGGCAACCAATCAGGCGCGTAAAAACTCAGTCCTGTCTTTTGTTGCTCTTTTCAACCACCGCGACGTCGCCCCCTGAGTCCTCTGCAAGAAGCCAACAGGTGATCGTTTACGCGCATTGCATGGTCTGTACGATGTGCAGCTGAGGCTCGCGATCCTGTCACGTGCTGCCTCGACCCGTCTCGACCCAGAGAGCAGGCTCCTGTCACCGAGCTCGACCTTGGAAGAATACCATCGAGGGCCGAGCCGCCCATCATGTCGCTCTTCGGCCAGTCGCTGAGTCTCGGCTCTGGGGGCCTCTTTGCTTCGACGCAACAGCAGCCGCAGCCCACGCAACAGAGCACCAATGTCCTGGGCCAGAGCCTGACGGCCGGCCAGCAGCCGACCAATACTGGTTTCGCCGGGCTGCAGCAATCGCAGCAGGCTCAGTCCATGCCCGTCCTCGCGCAGTCGGCCGCCCAGCTTTCCAGCTCACTGTGGCAACCGGGCAAGGAGACTCCGCGTACGTCGTGTCCGCTGCTGGCCACTCATTCGTGATGCTGACAGGGCTCCAGACCAGAAACCTATCCTCGACCAGATCAAGCTCGTGACGGACAAGTGGGATCCGGCGAGTCCAAACTGCGTATTCAAGCATTACTTTTACAACAAGGTCGACGAGGCACACATCCCCTTCTACAAGCCGCAGCCATACGAGGACCCGCGCGAGTGGGAAGAGGCGCTGCAGAATAAGCCCGCGCCGGGCTTCATGCCCGTAGTCTGCTCGGGCTACACCGGCGTCGCTGATCGCTTACGCACCCAGACGCGGGCCATTTCCGACTTCAACACGCGCCTGCACCAGGTCAACGGCGGCCTCGACGCCATCCTGCAGCGGCACGAGCTCGAAACGGAAGTACGCGCGCTGGCTGCGCGGCGACGGCAGACGGCCATCGGCGAGCGGTGTCTCGCCCTAGCGGCCCGTCTGCAGGTCGTGCGTAACCGAGGATATGCGCTCAGCGGCGACGAAGACGATCTCAAGAACAGGCTCCAGAGCCTCGAGAGGGAGGTTCAAGACCCGGCGCTGGGAGCTAGAGAGGAGGAGCTGTGGAGCAGGCTCATCGTTCTAAGGGGATACTCAGACCGACTGGACAAGGAGCTGGATCAGCCTGCCGGCGCAGAGGGCGAGGCGCTCGACAGCGAGACATACGCCAAGGCAAAGAGGGTGCGCATATCAAGTTACCAGGCTACGATGGGCGGGGCTGACCATGTGACGCAGGTTTTGGAGGACTACGACAAACAGCTGGGACATCTGAAAAAGGAGCTCGAATCCCTCGGTGCCGATCTGGAGGAGTGGGACAAGAGCCACGAGGCGAACCCCAAGTCCAGATGACGCGGCTCGGCTTGAAGGGACTCGCTTATGTGAAGGGAAGAGACGCGCGGCTATTTCCTTGACGCGAGTCATCCAAGACAGAGCGGCGTGTGGAAGATGACGAAAGGGGTTGGTAGTCCGGCATTGTGAGCGGTCAGCTAAGTTGTAGTTAGGAGGGACAATGATATCGGCTTTTTGCCATTGCACTGTCGGCTAGAGTATTTATATTTCATCTGCTGTTATACAAGTCAGTGAGTTGTCAGGATGAGACAGAACATGTTCACGAACGGCCGTTATGATCAGCCCGGAACTGGAACAGCATAGACGGTGTTAACGGCTACACTGACTACTGCAGTTACGATGAAACCTGGCACGATGATGTATTGAAGTCGCTGGCCAGTTTATCAATATTTCGGTGGTGAAATACCACTGTAAGAGCCTGAGAGGTAGGTATGTTGCCTATTGCCAAATATATATCGTACTTTATTGCGTAGCTCCTCGTTCCGTTGATGCCAACATGCAAACAACACATTAACAGAAAGAAAAGTCTAGACGATGCTCTCTTCGCTTTCAAAACCTCTGTAGGCCTCTCCCATGCGCTGATAGAATCCTCAGACTCCGCGTCTATGTCGAGCTCGTATCGTACATGCAGCAAGATCCGTCGAATGCCACTGGGCGTCTCGCCCGACCATGCACCGACGCGATGTCACGCTAGCCGCCCAGCGCTGCAGCGAGACTGAGGCACATCCGGGCAGCAGGCTACATGATCCTAGCGGCCATGTCGATGGCAAACGGCGCTGTCCCAGGCCTGAGTTAGCGCAAAAGAAACCCTGTTACCAGCCAAGAAGACCACGTACACAGGTACAGCATGAAGGCTGTGGTGAGCACCTGCTGGATGGTAAAGGTGGCCTCGGCCTCCATGGCGCGAATCTCCTCGTCCGACTGCTGCGGGGGCGCGACTGGCGAGCGGGAGACGGTCAGCGTAGCCGCGAGCGAAGGGCAGAGTCTCCTCTCGTACATCCTCCGAACATGGCGGCGTCTCAAAACGATTCGGCAGCAGTGGCAGGCAAATTTGCCGTAGAGACGCGTATGAAGTTGGTGATATGGGATTGGCAGCTTTACGTAAAGATGGGATAAGGCAAACTCTTCAATGGCCGCTCGGACCGAAGCCTTTCCGCGGGTTCTTACAGCGCCCGCTAGGCCTGATTGGGATGCCGCCACGCTTGATAAGGGACTGGCGGCTTATCAGTGGCAATTGCAAAAGTTTAACAGAACCAACGATGATAACGACGAAAAAAGAGCAGAAGGAAACCTCTTGTTGCACCAGTCGGCCACTGCGTCAGATTGGCTCCGGAAGCCAGTTTCGTCTCTCTCGTTGAAACCTCGTCTGTCAACTCTTCTCATCGCGCTTCTCTGGCAGCTCTCTTGCCCTCTCAGAACCGACGCCTTGCTGCGGCAGCGGCAGCGACGACGTCGAAGCTCGTTCAGTAGGCATTTGATCGGTCCGCTGCGCGGGTGTCTTGCGCGAAATGGCGACGACTTCGAGAATGGCTCTCATCCGGGCCTCCATATGTCGCTTCGGCCGTGCTCCGATCATCAGCCGAGCTGTCCGTTTCTACACGACCAGCCCAGAGTCGGCCGAGCCCACGGGAACCAACGACAAGCTGCCGGGACCCATCCCTTACGATATTCCGGATACGTCTGATATCAAGTGGTTCCGTAACAAATTCGGCGGGAGCGGCCCAGACGGAAAGATCACAGATGGCTTGTTTTACGAACAACATGATTCCAGAAAAACCGAAAATGGCGCCCGGATGAGGAATGCTCCTTTGATGCAAAGACATAAGAAGGTATTCGGCTACCGTCACATTGGTCCTCGCCAGGAGGACGAGGCCGAGATGCTCAAGGCCCTGGGACCGGGTGCCGAGACGCTCAATTCCTTCGTTAAGCAGGTCATCCCGGAAGATGTCATGCTCCCACCCGACAAGACCATCGTTGGCCGTCAGTTATCAGAGGAAGGCGTCAAGAGAGAATTCGAGCGCATGCAGTTGGCCAACGATAGAAAGATTTGGATGAACGGCGGAGGCTACTACTCGGTCGAGGTCCCTCCCGTCATCAAGAGAAATCTGCTGGAGAACCCGGGCTGGTATACGAGCTACACGCCCTACCAGGCCGAGATCAGCCAAGGCCGCTTGGAATCGCTGCTCAACTTTCAGACCATGGTCTCGGATCTCACTGGTCTCCCCGTTGCCAACGCCAGCCTGCTGGACGAGGGCACCGCCGCCGCCGAGGCCATGACATTGTCCTACGGCAATCTGCCCTCCGCCCGGGCCAAGCGCGGCGACAAGGTCTTCCTCGTCTCCAAGGAAATCCACAAGACGACCAAGTGGGTGATGCGAGGCCGTGCCGAGGGCTTCGGTATCCGGCTCATGTCGGTTGACCTGTCATCGCCTGAAATCGACCAGACCATCAAAAGAGTAGGAAAGGGGCTGGTCGGCGTCCTGGCTCAGTATCCAGACACATTTGGTGGTGTGCAAGATTTCCGTCATCTGGCACACCTCGTCCACGAGCAAGGTGCTCTGTTCAGCGTCGCCACCGATCTATCGGCTCTGACGTTCCTGACGCCTCCCGGCGAATTCGGGGCTGACATCGCCGTCGGCAACTCACAGCACTTTGGCGTGCCGCTGGGCTTCGGGGGCCCCCACGCCGCCTTCATGGCCGTGGCCGATTCGATCAAGCGCCGGCTGCCCGGACGGCTCGTCGGCGTCTCCAAGGACCGCACCGGCGGCCGCGCCCTCCGGCTGGCGCTGCAGACGAGAGAGCAGCACATTCGGCGAGAGAAGGCGACGAGCAACGTGTGTACGTCCCAGGCCCTGCTGGCCAACATGGCGGCCATGTACGCCATCTACCACGGGCCGAAGCAGCTGAGGACCATGGCCATCGCCAGCCTGCGCCACGCCCGTATGATACAGAAGGCGGCTGAACATTACGGACTCGAAGTGTGCACGCGTACCATCGACCCCGAGGGCCGGGTCCTCTCCGACACCGTCGCCATTAGTGACTCGCTAGATCGCCTCGGAAAACTGCAGCTTGCCCTGGCCAAGACTCACATCAGTGCCGGCGAGTCCTTCACCTGCCGAGAGCTGATGCTCGCTGTTCCAGCCAACTTTAACGACACCAACTTCACACGCATCGTTCAGTGCTTCCGGACCATGGCCAAGAGGAACGAAATGGACGACGCGGCTGATCTTGCGGCTGACATCTGGTGCAAGGGCTACGAGGAGTCGGAAGAGCGCATCATAGAGGGTCTGCCCGCTGCCGTCAGACGAACGTCGTCCTTCCTGACACACCCCGTCTTCAACTCGTACCATAGCGAGACGGAGCTCATGCGCTACATACACCACCTGCAGTCCAAGGACCTCTCCTTGATCCATTCCATGATTCCCCTGGGATCGTGCACCATGAAGCTCAACGCCGCCTTTCAGATGGACCTCATCACCAGCTCCCACGTCTCCAGCTCGCATCCCAACGCCCCAATGGCCTTTGTCAAGGGATGGAGGCAGCTCGTCCTGGTGCTCAACATGCAGCTCAACAGCCTGACTGGCATGCATTCGACGTCACTACAGCCCAACTCGGGTGCGCAGGGCGAGTTTGCCGGGCTGCGTGTCATCCGGAAATACCACGAGGAGAATGATCCGGAGCAAGTTCGAGATATCTGCCTGATCCCCGTCTCGGCTCACGGGACGAACCCGGCCTCGGCCACCATGGCGGGAATGAAAGTCGTCACCGTCAGGTGTGACCCTCGCACCGGTAACCTCGACCTGGCCGACCTCGAGGCCAAGTGCAAGCTGCACCAGGATCACCTGGGGGCCATCATGGTGACGTATCCCAGCACCTATGGCGTCTTCGAGCCCGACATCCGCAAGGTCTGCGACATGGTCCACGAGTACGGCGGTCAGGTCTACATGGACGGCGCCAACATGAACGCCCAGATCGGCCTCACGTCCCCGGGGGCTCTGGGGGCCGACGTCTGTCACCTCAACCTGCACAAGACGTTCTGCATCCCCCACGGCGGCGGCGGGCCGGGAGTCGGTCCCATTTGCGTCAAGGAGCACCTCAACAAGTTTCTCCCGCACAAGCTGGGCCGGCCACGGGTATCGAGTGCCCTCTATGGCAGCGCCAGCATCTTGCCCATCAGCTGGGCCTATCTTTCCGCCATGGGTGAGTCTTGGTCTTGTTCTTCTTAGCCTCGCTCGTCTCGGTGGACCAGGTTGCTAACACAGCCAACTTAAGGGGACGATTCTCTCGTCCGCGCTACAAAGATTGCCCTCCTCAACGCAAACTACATGCTGGCCCGGCTCAAGGAACATTACCTCATCCTGTACACCAACGACAAGGGCCGTTGCGCGCACGAGTTCATCATCGATGCCCGGCACTTCAAGGCGACCAGCGGCATCGAAGCCATCGACATCGCCAAGCGGCTACAGGACTACGGCTTCCACGCGCCGACGATGAGCTGGCCCGTTCCCAACACGCTGATGATCGAGCCGACGGAGAGCGAGAGCAAGGCGGAGCTGGACCGCTTCGTCGACGCCATGATCAGCATCCGCAAGGAGATTGCCGAAATCGAGAGCGGCAGACAGCCTCGCGCGGGCAACGTCCTCAAGATGGCGCCTCACACGCAGGCTGACATCATCGACGGCGACGGCGACGGCAGCTGGAATCGTCCGTACTCGCGACAGCAGGCTGCCTACCCGCTGCCATGGCTGCGGGAGAAGAAGTTTTGGCCGTCGGTGACGCGCGTGGATGATGGTGCGTCTTGAACAAGGATCCGTGGGAAGAAGTTGCTCTGACTTGGTGGCAGCGCATGGCGATACTAATCTCTTCTGCACCTGTCCCCCGATCGAGGACGGAACGAACGAGGCAAACATGTCGGACCAAGTCACCGCCAAGACCGAGCCCGAGCCCGAGCCCGAAACGACACCGACAAAGGCCGACGAACTGCAAGCAGCCGTGGACAAGGTCGAGGCCGAGGCCATGGAGAGTCTCCCCGCTACCTCAGAGCCGTCGAAAGATGGTGCGGACGGGAATGTCAAGAAGCCATGACGAGGCGACTGATGACGTCGGCATATCTCAGTAGTGTGTGAAGAGGAACCCGTTCATCTAGCACGGGGAGGGATGCATCTGATGGGGAACGGCTGTTGAACACCGCCGAGCCGAGCGCGGACTCTTGATGTCTGGACTTTGGTGCCCCCTTCTTTTCCGTTGTTCGGGTAAGTGAAAGTCAGACGAGCACGCTTCGGTGTGTATTCAACATGGCAGGGCGTCTAGATGGATCTGTATGGCTTGTATTTGATTCGCATTGGAGAGGATTGCACGTGGAAATCTCGACACTGTGCTGTCTCTTCTTCCAGTAATGTGCGTCGCGCCGCCGTCCAGATCCGTCTCGAGAGTCGCCCACCTCATGACAAAGTCGTGAGCCCTCCTCAAGCATGAAAGACGAGCGCCAAGCCGTCATCGCCAGCCGTGACGATGCGACCACCATCAGGCCCGCACACGAAGCCCATGATCCCCCCACCGCCATCCTCGCCGCCACGATGCCCGCGCCACTCCTTGACCGGGCCGTTATCCGCGCCCCAGGAGCGCAGGTCCCAGCGACGGAGGACGCCGTCGAGCCCACAGCTGTCGAGTAGCCATCCGGACTGGCCGGGCACGAAGTCGACGCGGACGACGGAGAGGCCGTCGTGGGCAGAGGGGATCTGGCGGCGGACGGCGTAGTGGTGCTCGCCGTCGAGGATGGAGATGCTGCCGTCGACGGAGCCGGCTGCCAGCAGCGTATTGGACGACGAGGTGCGTGCCACGGCCAGCGTCTCGACCGATTCGCTGTGCTCGCCCACCGAGGCGAGAACCTGTCCGCCGGTAGCGGACAGGCGCGGGAGGGAAACGACCTTGACGGCGCCGGTCGCGCCACCGACAGCAACAAAGGCACCGTGGGGATCGACGGCGACGGAGAACAGACCCCCCTCAACGGCGAAGCGCTGATCGGCAGCCGTCAGCGACACGGCGGCGTTGGCGTCGGCTCCCCACACGTCCCACACGTACAGGCTGCCATCTTCCGACACGGTGGCTAGCAGGCTGCCGTCGAGGGACCAGGCGCCGGCGGTGCACGATGCTGTGTGGAGGTAATAGGAGCGGACGATCTCGAGGGAGGATTGGGCCGATGAGATGGCGTAGACCCAGACGGAGCCGTCTGAGGCGCCGAGGGCGATGACGCCTGGGTGAGAAGTCGAGTCGGGACAGGCAGCCAGCCAGTTGATTTCATCCACCTCGCGCGCCTCGTCCAGCAGGCTCACTGTAATGGCAGCCCCATTCCCTCCGCCTTTACCCAAAGACCAGGCGCGCAGCCGGCCATCGAGACCAGCGCTGAGCAGGACGTCACCACGTGGCCACGTCCAGCAGAGAGCAGAGATAGAGTCCGAATGCCCGTCGAGCTTTGCAAGAGGATCGATGCGCGACGGCGACGAGCCGCTATAGCTGGACGGTAAGACGGGGGTGTTGACGGCGGCGCTGAAAACCCAACCGGCGCCGGGGGCGTCGTCGTCCCGACCTGCTGAGCCGCCGACGGCGATGATGGAGTGCTGGACGGGGTGTTGGGCGATGGCGAAGAGGGAGTCTGGGGGGAGGTCGAAGTAGGCGATTGCGTCGTTTTGTAGCACTAACTCGTCGGCGTCGGCGTCGTCTGAGTCCATGGCTGCGTCTTGCTTGTCGTTGTCATTGTCGATCTCCTCGGCTGCGTCGTCGACGGGGAGGAGGTTGTCCATGTCCGGGTCGTCGTCGTGGTGGTGGCCGGTGGCCTCTCCGGCCGAGGACGACATGCTGTGCCGCTTTCAGGTGAGAGAGAGAAGGTGAAAGAGAGAGATGGATTGGTAGCTTGAGGTGCTGGATGTTGAGATTGGGGGCGCAAGAGCCCAGCCCGTGGCGATCTCTTGTGCTGGGCTCTTTTATATCGATGGTTTTTTCCTTCTTATTTCTGGCGCTTTCGATAGGTAGTGATGAGGGGTCTTACCGTCTTGGTAATGTGGTGGCGGCTTAGTAAGCTTCATCTACGCGCTTCGTCACGCAAACCGCGTCTCTGTGTCGCGACAAGCTTCCCTCCCCTTGTCAGTCTTCAGATTACCAAGCCATCTACCTACCAAATGATTCTACCGGCGACGAAACCTCTCAGCTAAGAAACCCATCATCGACACCTTCTGTCATCTCTCGAACCGTCACGCCGTCGCAATGGCCAAGCGCAAGCGGTCCTTCTCTGAACTCGCCTCAACAGCGTCCCCCTCCGTGTCCTCGCTACAGCTCCGGTCCGAGCCTCACCTCCCCAGCCGGACGCTCAAGCGGTACCGGGACGGACGTCCTTCTGAAGACGAGGTCCACGGTATGTGAGCGTTGCGGCGTCTCACAAGTAGAGGCACGCTGATGAAATCTCAGAGCGCACGCTCGGCATTCTCTTCTCCGCTCAGCGACGAGGGGAGCAGCATCATCATCATCAGCAGCATCAGCAGCAG
>NJES01000602.1:0-11404 GCA_002591395.1 Ophiocordyceps camponoti-rufipedis | reverse complement strand
GCCAAGGACCCGGCTGCGTCCAAGGTGACGAAGCTAGCACGGTTGGACGTCGTGGGCTCGGTGCTTCTCATCATGGCCGCGCTTTCTTTCACTTCCGGCTTTCAGGAGGCCGATTCACGGTTTGCGTGGAACTCGGCCTACGTCATCACGCTTCTCATCGTCTCCCTCCTCCTTTGGCTTATTCTGCTGGCTTGGGAGCGCCACATTACCTTGTTTAGCCAAGTTCGCGAGCCCGTCATACCCTGGCGTTTCTTTACCGACCGCGTCAGGGCTGGCGTCATGCTGTGGGCAGCCTGAGATCCCCGCAAAGCTCAAGCGACTGACATGGCACTTCAGCGTCTTCGTTCTCGTGGGCGTGCCCATTGTCGTCACAAACTTTCAGCTGCCGCAGAGGTTTCAGCTTGTCAACGGTCTCTCGAGCATTGACGCGAGCGTCCGGATTCTGCCATTCGGCGCGGCCTTTTGTGTGGGTTCCCTGGCCAGCTCGCGGCTCACCAGCAGTTTGAGAGTGCCCAGTATCTACCACGTACTCGCCGGATCTGCCATGCAGGTCGTCGGCTTTGCGCTGCTTGGCGTCTTGCCGTCTTCGCCGGATATCCAACCAGCCGTGTATGGTTATCAGGTGCTGTGCGGCATCGGTGTTGGTCTCAACTACATGGCTCTGTATCTCCTGATTCCCTTTACCGCGGACCGAAGAGACAGGGGTGAGTTACGGAGATATTCCCAATCGCAAAGAACGATGCAACTGACGAAAGGCAGCCATTGGCATGGGCCTCGCCGGACAGTTCCGCACCATGGGGAGCGCCTTTGGACTGGCAATTGTCACTTCCGTCTTCAACGGCTACACAGGGCCTCGATTGGCAAGCCTGGGCCTCTCGGCTGAAGTCACCAGCGTCGAAGGTCTGGGGACGCAGCGACTGTCGACGATCACGCCCGAGATCTTGGCCGACGTGCGAAACATTCTATCAGAGGCGTATAATCGGCAGATGCTGGTGCTGTGTGCTTTTGCGGCCGCCCAGATGCCGGCCGCGCTGCTCATTTGGAAGCGGAAACAACTTGTGGCCGCATAGAACATGGATAAAGGCTATAGATTCTGGCGGAAATACACTCAGGATGAGCAGGACTTGGCCCTCTGGAGCGTGCGCTCGATGACGCGGACCGTCTGGCGCAGGCCTTGCTCGGACCGAGACCCCGGCACTTGGTGGCCCAGGTCGTGAATCAGCTCCTCTCGCGTGTCTGGGTCACACAGAGCCGCCAAATGTCTTCCCGCATCGGGCAAGACCTGACCGACCCCGGACCAGATGTGGGCCGTGGGAAGCCGTACCGCAACGCCATCCACGGCCGGTTCGAGCAGCCGGATGGCACGGCCAGACTTGTGCAGTTGAAGGTCGAGAGGAGGCAGACCGCAGAAGAAGACGGCGCAGCGGAAGGCAGCGATGGGCTCGTCAGAGTCGGGACGGGCGAGCTCGGCCAGGAGGGTGGCGGCGACGCTGGCGCCCTCAGAGAACGCCATGAGGCCGTCGAAGGGGCCACGAGAGGCGATGAAGGCTATCAGATCGTAGTAAACGCGACGCGTGCGGTCTTCGTCGGCATCATCTAGGGGCCAAAAGCCGAGGCCTTGAGGACCGTAGGTGGTATCGGCGGTGAGGCCTAGGGCGTGGCAGTGGGTGCGACGCGTCACAGGGTCAGGTCCCAGATGCGGCCTCGCAAGGAGTGCCATGGAATGACACGCACCGGCACGAGCTCTGGCTCGGACATTGCCATTGACAAAGACGTATTCGTGCTCTGGGCCGAGGGTCTCGCGAAGACGGGCTGGCCTCGGTCAGCGGAGAGAGGCAGACGCGGGGGTCCTCCAGCCGACGGACCGGTCTGGCTCTTGAAGATCTGATCATGGTCATGGTCAGCAGCGTCGCAGCAGGCGAGAAGAGGCGAGACCATGGTATGTACTTACGTCGGCGTCGGTGCCGCGGCCATGGAGGCACAAGAATCGCATCAGACTCGATTTCTTTCTTCCCCTCGCACAGTATCGCGATCCTACCCTATACCCCTTCAAAACCCCCCTTTCCCCCCTTCAGAGCCCTCCCCCTTGACGAATCTCTGCTTCTTCAACAAATGCTCACACGCCACCGACCCCCTCCCCCACTGGTCCTTTCGGCCCTTCCGAGGATGACGGACGGCAGCCCAGCCCTACCGTCAGGCAAATGCTGGTCCGAAGCCCCCACGTTCCGCCTGTCACGGCCCCGAAACGACGTCAGCGTCCGGCGGCTAGCATTGCATTGCGTCTTGCACTTCTGTCGGTTCCTGGGCCCGACCCTGGTCACACATGTGCTGATGGTCAGAAGAAACGCGCTGGAGCAGCCTAGACCAGTCCTTATTCCCTTGTGCTCTTGTGTCTTGTCGTTGTTGCCTGGGCCCGGGGCCGGAGCTGAGACCTCGTTACGTCTTGGCCCCCTTTTGACTGACTTCTGCAGTCGCAAGCTGCCGGCAACAGGCTGCCGGCTGCTACTGGTACATACAAACGAATACAGGCTGTCGTCATGCGTCTATCTGAAAAGATATCCGTTCTCTCTCCCCACGCGCGGGTCGTCAAATGGCGGCATTCCTCACGCCTCGTTTTCTTCTCCGCCCTTTCTCATTGCCCATAGCTTCTGCTAGACCTAGTCATGGAGCCCTTTGCCGTCGTCGGGCTCTCCTTCAAGATGCCCCAGGAGGCTGTGGACGAGCCGAGCCTCTGGGAGGTGCTGGAGCAAAGAAAGAACCTGATGACGGCCTGGCCTGAGGACCGGGCCGCGGTCGATAGCTTTCACGATCGGGGCACCAGGAGCCTCAATACGGTGCGCCTCTCGCTATGAGTTAGTCCTCGATAAGACTGACGATGGCAAAGATGCACGCCCGGGGAGCTCACTTCTTGAGCCAAGATCCAGCTGTCTTTGACGCGCCATTCTTCTCCATCACAGCCAAGGAGGCGGCTGCCATCGATCCGCAGCACCGCTTGAGTCTCGAGGCTGCCTATCTAGCCTTTGAGAGTGGTGCGTCACAATCGCCAGCTGTTGGCGATCCCATCACTGACGTATCTCGGGCCGCAGCCGGCATGACGCTCGACCAGTTGCGCGGCAGTCGGACCGCCGTCTTTGCCGCCTCTATGGCGGACGACTACTCGCGCATTCTACTGCGAGATGCCGATATCATGCCGCGGCAGACGACGACGGGCATAGTGCCATCCATGCTGCCCAACAGGATCAGCTGGTTCTTCGACCTGCGTGGTCCGAGCCTGCATCTCGACACGGCATGTTCGAGCAGCATGATTGCCCTGGATATGGCCTGCCAGTCTATGCGTAGCGGAGACTCTTCGGCGGTGCGTACCTTTGCCCTTCGTCAGCCCCCTTTCGATTTTTGTCTCTATAGTAAGTTGGCTTTACTAAACCATCCCCCTGAGAGCAGGCTCTTGTTATTGGCACAAACCTGGTTCTCGGGCCCGAGGGCTCCATCTTCCTCTCCAACATGAACTTTCTCTCCCCAGATAGCAAGTGCTTCTGCTTCGACGCCCGGGCCAACGGCTACGCTCGTGGTGAAGGCGTTATTGCTCTCGTCATTAAGCCCCTGGACGCCGCTTTACGCAACGGTGACATTATACGCGCCGTGATTCGGGCTACGGCTTCCAACCAAGATGGCCGGACGCCGGGAGTCACGCAGCCCAGCGCCGAGGCCCAGGAGGCGCTGATACGTCGAGTCTATGCAAAGGCTGGCCTGGGCTTTGACGACACTCGGTACTTTGAGGCGCACGGTGAGGGACCCTCGTCTTTGTCGTGGCTCCGGCGCTGACGCATTGAAGGAACCGGGACGCCGGTCGGAGATCCGATCGAGATGACGGCCATTGGCCGTGTCTTTCGGACTCATCGGTCGCCCACATCGCCTCTTTACGTGTAAGTCGTCAAAGAGCTATCGACTGTACGGTGATAAGTTACTGATGTACCGTGTGTACTTGATAGGGGCTCTGTCAAGGCCAATGTCGGCCATCTGGAGGGTGCCAGCGGGCTTGTAGGCGTCGTCAAGGCCATCTTGGTGCTGGAAAAGGGCATCGTTCCGCCAAACGCGCTGTTTGAGACTATGAATCCGGAAATCGATGCCGAGTTCTACAATCTCGAAGTTAGTGAAGAAGCCTCTTCAAACCAAGATATAGCCCCTGACATCCGACGCAGGTTCCGACGAAGAGCATTGCCTGGCCAACGTCCGGCCTCCGGCGCGTCTCCGTCAACTCGTTCGGCTTTGGAGGCGCCAATTCACACGTCATCCTCGATGATGCCCTGCACTACCTCTCGAGCCGTGCGCTCGTCGGCTTTCATCACACCAGCCCGCATCCCGCGATGCGTATCAACGGCGTCGCAAGCATCACTCTACCTGGCCTTTACGAGGACCTCTCGCCCGACGCCTGCTCCGCGAAGCTCCTCGTCTGGACCGCAGCAGACGCGGCTGCCCTGCAACGAGTGCTGCAGTCGTACGCGACCTATTGCCACGATCACCTCCCCGGAGACGACCACAAACTGGGACAGCTCTCGTATACGCTGGCAGCCAGACGAAGCGTCATGGCGTGGCGCTCCTTTGCTGTACTGGATGACTCCTCGTTTCAAGATGACGAGGAGAACGGCGACTCGGCGTCTCCGCGTCTCCCATCTGCGCCGCCGGTGCGGGCATCAACGGATAAGCCCGGCATCGCTTTCGTCTTTACCGGCCAGGGCGCGCAGTATGTCAACATGGGGCTAGAACTGACACAGCGTTATTCCGTCTACGCTGACAGTCTAAGACGGTCGGACGCGGCGCTGGCCGAGCTGGGATGTGAATGGTCGATATTCGGTCGGTTGAAGGAGCCGTTTTGTCAAAAATATAGAGACTAACACCATCGCAGACCAACTCCGCAACGCCGAGATGATGTCACGGCCGGAGCTCAGTGTGCCACTCACTACGGCGCTGCAAGTGGCACTCGTCGACCTCGTACGCAGCTTCGGCATCGAGCCCGTCGCCGTGGTCGGACACTCCAGCGGCGAGACGGCGGCTGCGTACGCTGCCGGAGCTTTATCTCAGTCGTCGGCCTGCAAGGTGTCTTACTGGCGCGGCAAGTTGGCTGGGAAGCTCGTCAATGCTCATGCCGCCGCAGGGACGCCGAGCGCCATGGTGTCGGTCAATCTCCCGGCCTCGGAGGTTCCGATTTGGCTGGACCGGCTGGGACCGGCCGGAGATGGACTACATATCGCCTGCTTTAACAGCCCGACAAACGTCACGCTCTCGGGGTCCGTCGAGGCCATCGACGGGCTCAAGGAACTCCTCGACCGACAGGGCGTCTTTGCTGCCAAGCTGCAGACGGGACTCGGCTACCATTCGCCCGTCATGCGTGGCATGGCGACTGAGTATCGGGCGGCCATGGGGCTACTGGAAGCCGGCGCCAACAAGGGGCTACAGGTGCCCATGATCAGCAGCGTCACGGCCGACACGGTGACGCCCAAGCTGCTCACCACGGCGCAGTACTGGGTAGACAACCTGCTGTCGCCGGTGCGGTTCGCCGATGCCCTGGGGCGCCTCTGCGATGGCAACGTGACGCTCCCGCTTGGTGCCGATGCCGTTACGGACCTGGTCGAGATCGGTCCTCACGGAGCGCTGCGACGGCCGGCAAGAGACTGCGCACCAGCTGGGATTCGCTATCACACGACGCTCGACCGTCATCAGAACGCGGTGCGAACGGTGCTGTCGCTTGTTGGCGCTCTCTTCTGCCAAGGACATGACGTGTCGGTGCTGGCGGCCAACGGCCAGGCCGGGGTCCCGCGTCCGTTCCTGGTCGACTGTCCGCCGTACCCGTTCGACCATAGCCGGCGATACTGGTTCGAGTCTCGGCTGAGCAAGGATTTTCGGCTCCGACGCGACTCGCCCAACTATCTACTGGGACGGCGGTCAAGCGACTGGAACGCACTGCGGCCGCGGTGGAGGAACTGGCTCAGCATCGAGAGGATCCCCTGGCTTGCTCACCATGCCGTCGGCCAGCTGCTCATGTGTCCCGGCACAGGCCTCGTCGTCATGGCGATCGAGGCGGCCAAGCAGATGGCAGCGGCTGACGGCCGGGCCGTATCCGGATTCTTCGTCAAGGAGGCGCACTTTCTGGCGCCCGTGACGGTGGGTCGGACGGTGCACGACGCCACGGAGACGGAGGTGCACCTTCGACCGCTCCGTTCGGCGCTGGACAAGGACTCGACGTGGTCCGAGGTGACTATTTTCTCGCACCACGATGACCGCTGGACCGAGTGTTTCCGGGCCCGGATTCAGGTGCAATATGACGAGGCCGGACAGACGCCCGTAGACGGAGGCCGCGAGCGTCAGCTGGAGCTCGCCCGCGTCGGGGCTGTCGTCGACCGAATGACGGCCTCCTGCGCCCGACCCGTTGACTCGCGCGAGTTCTATGCATTTTGTGCCGACCACGGCATCCAGTACGGCGAGACCTTTGAGCTTCTTAGTGACATGGGCTGGGACGGCCGTGACGGATCGGTGGCTCGCATCGACGCCATGACGGCTCTGCGTCACTACGAGGCCGTCGACAGCCCAGTTCATCCGGCCGTGCTGGACGCCGCCATCCATCTCGTCTTTGCTCAAATCTCCGAAGGTCTGGCCAAGCCGAGCCCGGCCATGGTGCCTCACAGTCTAAGCAATCTATGGATCTCGTCAAGGCCGTGGCACGAAGCGTCGATCAGTGTCTCGGCCTCGCTGGACTCGGGACGCAGGACACCGTCGACATGCGAGGCCGGCTTCCACGCCATGGCCGACGATGGCGAGCCGCTACTGGCCATCGAGCGCATGGTTTTCTCCGAAGTCTCGTTCGGAGGCCTGGACGATGTCGGGCGACACGACTTGCTGTATAGCATCGCCTGGCGGCCGCGGCTGAGCTCCTTGCTGGGCAACGGCCGGCTGCAGCGGCTATGCGATGCCGAGGCACCTGTGGTTCGGGACGAGTCAGCCGCCGTCAAGCTCCACCGGAAGCTGGAGGCGGCGATGCGCATGGCGGTGCGTAGAGCCATGAGCTGCGTGTCGGATGCCGAAGTCCAGCGCGGGCCGGCTTACCTGGCCAAGTACAAGGCGTCTCTGCAGCAGCAGTATGGCAGCGGGAGCAGCGACGGCAACGATGGCGACGAGGCCTTTGACGCTCTCTTGAACAGCTGCGAAGAGGCCGTGCCAGAATGGGCGCTGTTGCCGGCCGTGGCTCGCGCCCTGCCGTCGATTCTGCGCGGCGAGACTGACCCCCTGGAGCTTCTTTTCTCGACTGACCACGCACGGCGGTTCTACAACCACATGTACGATCGACACGCGTGGGATCATCGTCTTCGGATCTTTATGGAGCTTCTCTCGCACGAGAAGCCTGGCATGCGGGTGGTCGAGATTGGAGCCGGCACGGGTGGTATGACGCGAGTGCTGACCGAAGCGCTGCTCGACCTGGAGGCGCAGACGGGCCAGAGACGCTTCGCCGAGTATGTCTACACGGACATTTCGCCGGCCTTTTTCGAGGTGGCCCGGACCGAGTTCTCGGCCTGCCGGGACCGGATGACGTTTCGTGCTCTAGACATTGAGCGACCGCCGTCGGAGCAGGGCTTCGAGACCGGCAGTTTCGACGTCGTGGTCGCCGGCAGCGTTCTGCACGCCACGCCTGACCTGGCGGCGACATTGGCCAACGTTCGAGCGCTGCTTCGGCCCGGTGGTCTCCTGGTGCTACAGGAAGTGACGGAGCCGACTGCGGCGAGCGCCAATGTCAGCTTCGGCTGTCTCGAGGGCTGGTGGCTGAGCAGCGAGGAGTGGCGGCGTCTCAGTCCGCTGCTGACGGAGCAGCGATGGGACGAGCTCTTGCGCGAGACGGGCCTGTTTTCCGGTAACGAGTTGACGCTTAACGACTACGAGAGTAGGGAGAGTCGCTTCAGCAGTATCATCGTCTCCGAAGCCGTCGGCGGTGAAGATGTCGGCGGTTATCACGACCTCGTCTTTCTTGTCGACCGGAAATCCGACGACCAACGTACCCTGGCGACTGTCGTTGGCAAGAAGCATCCGACCGGCTTTCAGATCCGGTACCTGGACGATCTCATGGCCGGGGAATGGGAGCCATGCCCTTACAAGACAGTCGTCGTCTCGCTCGTCGAAGTTGGTCGGTCGCTACTGGCGCTACCGTCGGATGCCGAGTTCAAGGGTCTCCAGTGGCTCGTACGCGGAACCGAGAGGCTGCTGTGGGTGACATCGCTGGACGACGATGATCCGCGGGCGGCGTTGGCGACCGGCTTGCTCCGCAGTCTCCGGTCCGAGGAGCCGGAAAAGCGTCTCGTCTCGCTGGTGTTCGAGTCTGGATGCCGTCCAGGGGGCGAGGCCGAGCACGTGGTCGACGTCGTTCGGGCCTGTTTTGGCGGGAGAGAATCGACGGAGCTCGAATTCGTCGTGCGGGACGGGCTACTCGCCATTGGACGGCTGGAGCAGGAGGCGGGACTCGAGCGCGAGCGCGTGGCACGGATACGACCTGAAGCGCGTCGCGAGGCGTGGCGGGTCAATGATGACGATGACGATGACCGGTTGAAGCTTGAGGTTGGAACGCCTGGGATGCTCGACACCTTTCGGTTCGCAGCCGACGCCGAGGCTGAGACGGAGCTGAGGCCGGACGAGGTCGAGGTGATGGCCGAGGCGTGGCCCGTGAGCTTCCGGGACGTCTTTATCGCCCTCGGCCGACTCGGAGGCGAGCGACTCGGGTTCGAGTGCGTCGGCAGGGTGACGCGGGCAGGACCGGAGTGCTCGGACCGCTTCCGGCGCGGAGACCGGGTGGTGATGACGGCCCCCGGTTGTATGCGCAGCCACCCGCGGGCACCGGCCAGCGCCGTACTCGGGCTTCCGGAGGGCGTGACGGCGTTGGACGCGGTGGCGGCCGTCAGCCCCTTATCGACGGCCTGGCACTCGCTCGTCAATGTGGCACGGCTGCGGCCAGGCGAGCTGGTTCTGGTGCACGCGGCGGCCGGGGCGACGGGCCAGATGGCTGTGGCCGTGGCTCAAAGTCTCGGGGCCCATGTCATCGTCACTGTCGGCTCCGAAGCAAAGAGGCAGCTGGTGATGGACCGGTTCGGGATCTCGGCCGAGCGGGTGCTCTACAGCCGTGACACATCGTTTGCCCGCGGCGTGAAACGTCTGACAGGAGGCCGGGGCGTCGACGTGGTACTCAATTCGCTTTCGGGAGACATGATGCGCGCCAGCTGGGAGTGTGTGGCCCCCTATGGCCGCTTCGTCGAGCTGGGCAAGGCCGACATCATGGCCGACGCGGCGTTGCCCATGGGCCGCTTCGCCTGCAATGTCTCCTTTTCAGCCGTGGACCTGCACCACATGGCGCTTACGGACGGTCAACTGACGCGGTCTCTGCTGGAAAAGGCACTGGAGCTGCTGGCGATGGGCGTGGTGGAAGCTCCAGCGCCGCAACATCACTTCGCCGTCTCAGACGTTGAAAAGGCCTTTCGGTTGATGCAGAGCGGCAAGAATACGGGCAGGATCGTCGTGACGCTGGGTGGAAACGACGTCGTGACGAAGCACCTGACGCGTAAGTCGGGCTGGCGCTTCGACCCTGACGCGTCGTATCTGGTGGCCGGCGGATTGGGCGGTGTCGGCCGGGCCGTTCTTCGCTGGATGGCCGGTCGCGGGGCGCGGAATCTGATTGTGCCGTCGCGGTCGGGGCCGGAGTCGAGCTCGGCGGCTGCCGCTTTGGTGACGGAGCTCCGGGGTCGGGGGATCCGGATGGAGACGCCCCGGTGCGACGTCTCTTGTGCCGACCAGCTGCGGATGGCCCTGGCCGGTATGCCGCCCGTCCGCGGCTGTATCCAGGCCGCCATGGAGTTGCACGACGCCGTCTTCGACAACATGACGCACGGGCAGTGGACGGATGCCCTCCGGCCCAAGACGGCCGGCAGCTGGAACCTGCACCGGGAGCTTCCAGAGGACCTCGACTTCATGGTGCTCCTCTCATCGCTAGGCGGCGTCTACGGCACTCCCGGCCAGGCAAACTACGCGGCCGGCTGTGCCTATCAGGACGCCCTGGCGAGGAAGCGGCCCGGGGTCGGCTTGTCGCTGGACCTCGGGTGGATGAGGACGATTGGCATCGTGGCTGAGGCTGGGCTCGCGCGCGGACATGTTCGAGACATGCAGCCGATCGAGGAGGCGGACCTGCTGACGCTGCTGGAGCACTGCTGCGACCCGGACAGGAGGAGGAGGGAGACGAGGCACGGAGGGCATCATCACCAGCTCCTGGTCGGCGTGGTTCATCCTGCTCGCTTCCTCAACCGAGGCCGGGCGCCGATTCCGCTCGTGGACCGGCCTCTCTTCGCCGGCTTCTCGTCGGCCCCTCGCCGTACCACGTCTTCGTCTTCCGGTTGCGACGACGACAAGGACGCGGCGACGCTCTTTGCCCAGGCGAGCAGCGAGCAGCGAGTCACCATCGTGACGACGGCCCTGCGGTCGAAGCTGGCGCACGCGTTGGAAGTAGCAGCGGATGACGTGGACCCGAGACGCAGCCTGGCCGACTACGGGGTCGACTCGCTGATGGCGGTCGAGCTGCGCAACTGGTTCCGACGGGACTTTGACGCCCAGCTTACGGTGTTTGACATAATGGGCAGGGCGAGCATCGGACGCGTGTGCGAGCTTGTCGTGGAGCGGGCCGAGTGAGTGCAGAAGCATGGTCATGTTTAGGTAGTTACTCTATTCACACACAACAGGATTTGATATCCGATGCTACCAGGCGGCGGATGACTTTTCGACTTTGGCCAGGGCGTCGGCAAAGATGGCACAGTTGGCATCCAGCACGTTCCGGTCGATCATGGTCCGGTTGCCTCCGAGGACGGCGACGTCGCTGGGCGCCGACGGAGATCCGATAGCGGGCCAGCCGGGGCCAGCCCGGGGATCACGGACGAAGGAGCCGATGGCGGAGCGGAGTTCACGGGCGAAGCTGACGAGGTCGGCCGGCATCTCGTCGCCCCTATCGTGGCGGGCGGCGACGTAGAAGAGCAGAATCATGTCGGCCCCGTGGAACTTGCCGAGATAACTGTACTTTTCGGGCAGCGCCTCGTCGAGGGACTTGTTGATGTATCCGCGCCAGACGGGGTTGCCGAGGGCGACGGAGGCGTTGGCGAGCATCTGCTGGGGCTGAGGGTAGGTGAGCTCCGGGTGGTGATTCAGGGGGGGGGGGGAATGGGGTTAACTGACGCATTGCCATATCCAGTCGGTGTATATGGCAGAGGCGACGTCAAAGTCGCTCTTAAGCCCGGGCATCTTGCCATAGTCCTCGAATATGTTGTCAGTGTCGCCCTTGGGAATCACAGACTCGGGCATCCAAGTGGAGCGGAAGATGTCGAGAGTGACGTTG
>NJES01000601.1:0-11449 GCA_002591395.1 Ophiocordyceps camponoti-rufipedis | reverse complement strand
CCGGCCGAGCAGCAGCAGCAGCATCATCATCATCATCACGTCGAAGACCCTGCCCCGGACAACACCACCGACCCTCACACAGCCCATCCCACGCTCAACCCCCAAGAACATCAGTGACGTCACCCATCCTCCCCATCCAACCCCATCCCCCGAAACCTCCAGCACCACCTTTCCCTTCCACAGAGGGCGCTCTGCCCCCCCCTAATCGATCCACCAAGAGCCCCTTATACCCGCGGGGCCGCGAGGGAATCCGACTTGATAGACCATTTACCGTCTTCTTCATCTGGCATTGACTCGGACGCGCGTGCAACCTCATGTTTCTTGCTTTCCCCCGCGTCTGGATAGATGGCCGGGCGTTTGTGTTTGGGATATTTAGTTATAAAATCGTGTACCACTAGAAGGCCTCTAGAGACGGGTGACTGGTACCCTTCTCACGGCTTTGACGCAGACTGCCTGAACCAAAGATACACTCACACACAGACTCACAACCCCGTCCTCTCCACACGACCTGCAAGAGAGAATATGTTATTAAAATTGGCTACTCAAACGCCCTGAATGCTCTCCAACTCCTGGTCCTTCAGACCGACAAGTCCCTCCAGCACACGCACGCAAAAGGCCCAAGCGGAAGGATGACGAGGGCATCAGGGAAGACAAGGGGAAAAAGCACAAGATAAGAGACATGAAAAGGAGAAGCCCTCATCGTAGCGAGAATGAGGAGTCCAATCCAACAAGACGAGCTTGATAGCGACGGCGACGGTAGGATACTCCCAGTCCAGGCCGGGCTCATCAACCGCTATCCTTGTTGCGCGTAGATCCAATCCGATACGCCCTCGTGACTTTTTGTAATAACCCGACCGGCAAGACAAGTAGGGCACTTTATTCGCTATGTTCCGGCGACTTGCTCCTTTGTACAGCGCTTTCGCAAGAGCGGAATGACGGGAAAAGAAATGCCGCAAGAGGAGCGGTCAAATATGGCGGCAATGTGCTGCGTGTCCCGGAATCCAGTCGGAACAATCTAGCATCTGCAGAATTCGCAAATTGGCACCGTGGGCCTATGTTTCTTGCAAAGGAAGAGGCAGTTGTCGACGGGCGAAGCGGAGCATGGGGCCGGCCGTGCTGTACAGGCCTTCCATACCGTCTGATCGATCCTCAATCGATCGCTTGCCATTGCCATTTGCGTTGTTGTTGTTGTTATTGTTGTTCCCGTTATTAACCAGGTTTTGTGGTCCGCCCTTGACAACAAAGATGTAGACGAGGACGACGATGACGATGATGATGATGATGGTAACTGCACATCAGGTTAGCCGACCGTCAGCCATACTGAGACCCAGAATCCACTCACTGCTGATGCCGAGGCAAATCCACTTCTTCTTCCTCGTCTTGCGAGCCGTCTTAACAGCTACGCCAATCTCCTCGTTACCCTTGTCCAGGTTATCGATGACCTCTTCGCCCTTTTGCTCAATCTGCAAAACGGCCGCGTCCTGCTGCACGACGAGCGTGTCCATATCCTGGAACAACTGCGCCAACTCGACAATCTGCTGCTCAATCTTGATGAGAGCCGCGTGGCGGTCTTCGACGGCGTTCAGGGCAGCGCGCGCACGTCCTTGCCGGTCGCTCTGCATCAGGGCTTGGCTGAAGACCTGACCACCGTTTGTATCCTCGACGGCCGCGCGGATCTCGCTCTCGGAGGCGTCGGGGCGCACGATGCGGTACTGGCGGGCCATTTGCTCCTGCGTGCGCTTGCGGAACTCGGACTCGACCTGCTGGTACTGCTGAATAGCCGCCTTGAGCCGTCGGTCGACACGGCCGACCTGCGGGTTGTTCTTAGGGGTGCGAGAGTCGGGGTTGGACTTGACGGTTCGGATGCGGTCGGTGAGGCTGCGGTAGAGCGACATGGTTTCGGAGGAGAGGGCGTCGAGTTGGCGGTTGGCGGCGCTGGTAGACGAGCTGTCGGCGTCGTCCAACGTTCGCTTCTGCAGCATACGGAGGCTGGTGAGGTTTCTCTCGACCTCGTCGATTCCGCGGTCGATATCCCTGCACTCGTTGAGGATCTGGTTCGGATCGCCGCCGCCGAATGAGCTGGCGTTCTGGGCAAGGGAAGCCATCTCGACGTTTCCGCCTGGCCACGGTCGTCAGTCATTCGGTCCGTTATCCTGAATGTCGAAGAGCCGTCGTCTGCAACGCACCTGCTGCATAGCCGGCGTCTGAAGACTGATTGTAGCCCCGACCACCGCCGTAGTTTGACGTCTGGCCGTAGCCTCCGGTCGGCTGCCTCAAGGGCGCGCCGTAGGAAGGCGCATCATCCCTCTGATCAAAGGGGTTCTGTCTCGCACCGTATCTTGTTGTTTTGTGTCAATATCACGAGCCTCAGAGACGAGCGTCGGCGAGACGGAGCGATAACTAACCCGTACTGTTGCGCCATGGTCAGCCACGATGATCATGAGATGAGAAGAGCAGATGCAAGGTTCTGGCTCAGCGAAGAGACGAGAAGAAGAATCGGTCGGCGAGCATGTCATGACATATCATGACAGCAGAGAGACCCGCCGCATCGGCTGGGGTGAAACGCCAGTGGTAGGGGAGGAAGAGGATGAAACACTGACGCTCATGGTGGAATGGCTGAGAAGGATAGACCGATCGCGGGCGGCTCAGCGAGTCCAGGGTATGACGGCGACGAGCGCCAGCGACGGATGGACGAGAGGCGAAAGGCGGATTTGGCGATGCGAGGTTGAAGAATTTGGGAGACGCGTGATCCGGGGGCGAGCCGCTTCAAGTACGGGATGGCACCAGGGCGCTAAAGGGGGTCGTTGCTGGGAGTACTTGGCCCGCTGTATTCTGCGCTGTGACGCAATCACACTGAGCCAGGAGAGAGGTATTCCGGGATTGGTCACGGGAAGCCGGGGATGACCCGGTACGAAGCAGATACGCCTGTTTGCGGCACTGATCGAAGTAGTCTCCATCAGACACGACTCCTGGCATCGGCCGACGGTACCTCCAAGCGCTCGTCTAAGCCGGAAGCAAGATGGCCTTATGTAATGCAGTACTAATCAATCGAGTACTCCGTGCCGTTCTCACCAAACCGCTCCGCTCCGCTCCGTTCCGTTCACGGATCTTCATTCAGCACGAATATCGAGCCCTACATAACCCGCAGCCTCTCCCAAACGACACAGGCCTCAGACGGTGGCTTGCAACGGCATGTTCACCGATATCATCCTCTGTCGCAGCAAAAGGGATAGACTTAAAAAGGGGGGTGCACATGTGTCGAAGAGACCTGTCTGTGTGTACCGGCCCAAGCGCCGAGTCGAGGGACGTCGCGAGAGAAATAACCGGTTTCAAGTCCTCGAACCACTTGACAGCCAAACCGTCCGCCCTCGAGTCCGGACTTTTAAAACGGGTGGCTCCCCGTCGTCACGAGCGACTCGTGGTCCCGGTTAGCCTTACCAGGAATGCCTTGGGCCAGGGCCTACGTCTCCCGGGGCGAGCCAAATGCCTCTCGTCATTTCCTTTTTTCCTCCCCTCAACATGACCAACAGCACTCAAGGGCGGCGTACAAAAAAAGGGAGAAGAGCAACGCGAGAGAATGCCGTCCCACAAACGACTCCTGAACTGCCTCGCCCTCCCGGCCCGGCCCACCTCGGCTACCACCCAGCTCATAAGACGGCGTAGGCGGACACGTAGCTGACGCTCATGTCGTCGGGCTGCGTCACCTCGCTGCTGCGCTCGTATCGAACGACGCGGAAGCGATGCTTGCTCCCGCCCTTGGCCAGCAGCTCCAGCGCCGCCATGGCGACTCCGATGGGATGCCGTCCGCACACCGTGTTCCGCGTCCGCTGCAGGTTGGCGACGAAAGCCGCGTGCTTTCCGCTCTCGACCGCGTCCATGGCCGCCTTGTCCAGCCAGCCGATGCTCTCGTGGATGGGCGGCCCCACCGGTGCCGCGTCGTACGCGCTCAGCGTCGTCAGCTTGGCGAGGCTGGCGTCGGCCGAGTAGACGGTGTAGGAGTAGTTGGAACCCCAGTGGCAGAAGTCGGAGCTGATGATGAAGGCGTTGGACGCGTCCTCGAGGTAGGGCAGCAGGAGCTTGCCCACGTCCCCCTCCTCCTCCAGGTCATTGTCCCCCACGATGATGGGCACGATCGTGGGAAAGTTGTCGGGCGAGCCCAGAGCCCTCTGACAGCTTTTGTAGAGAAAGGGCAGATGCATCTCGAGCGAGTGCTCTCGGACTTCGTTCCTCTGAGGCATGTCTTGCATGTGGCCCGCCGCCTTGATGCGCTGTACCGTCTCACGATCCACCCTCAGGTCTCCAAACGGCGTGGCATACTTGTCAAAGGTGGAAACGGCGCAGCCGCTCAAGGCCAGCGTGTGGGACGGGCCGAGGAGGAAGACGCGCTTGATGCCGCTGAGGTCGAGGCAGCTGTAGGCCCAGGCGGCGCATTTGCCCGAGTAGTCGTAACCGGCATGTCTGTCGTCTTTAACCTCGGCGCCCTCGGTCTCGCCGTCGGATACTCACGGTGCAATCACCATTCGTGCTCCGGGTATCGGCAGCGACGCATCGTGGACGGTGGTGGGAACGCTGCTGAGGAAGCTGTCGAGCTGAGTGTTGAGCTGCTTCTCGTTGCCAATATACCAGCTTCCGGCTTTGGCTGCTGGCCGAGTGCCCATCTTTGCTCCTTGAAGCTGGTTTGTGATAGCTTGTGTAGCTTGTGAGGAGGTAGTGGGGAGGAGTGCAGCTGCGGGGTCGATCCATGGCTAACAATTTGTCACCTCACGTCATCGACGAGGTCTGACGATGATTCACGTGCCTCCCGAATCTTGACGTTTTGAACCTACACGAAAAGGTACGCTCCGCTAATACCATCGCCATGGCCGATCTGCTACCAGCTCTGCCTTCAATGCTTTCCATGCTTGACGTCAGACCCGCAGTCACGTTGGAGGTAGAAGGGCGCAGTGAGGCTCAGACCGAACCATCGTCTCCGGCTTCAGCCCGCCTGGGTCGATCACGGTAGCGCAAATCGGCTTGGCCTTCGTTATGCCTTCACCCGTCATGCGGCTTTCCACTTACTTGCTGTCCCCGCCGTGGTTCTGCTGTGCTGCCTTGGCATCTATCCTGGGGTCCGCGGGATAGCGACAGCAGAGTCGACGCCAAGAGATGGGCGACACCATTGTATATCCGCCTGGACTGCGCTACCCTTGTGAGCAAATACGAAGCAATCTAACACCGTTTACTGCTCAAGCCTGGTGTTTACCTCTGCATTGAATAATCGCCTCGGAGAGAAGTTGCACTAGATGGCGGTCCGAGTCAAGGCATCCTGGCCCAGTCCGCAGTGCGGGATAACGTCGACAAACTATTCGTATTGTGGTAAACAATAACAACGGTCTCTGCCTAGGTCATAATATTCGCGGAGACTCGTGAGGCAACTACAAGTAGCAGCTATAACCGTACATACGATGGCTGGCATCCAGGAGTCATCAATGTATTCCCCAACTCCTCCATTCCTTACCGCCTTCTTCGCAGTAGTCTTACCTCTTTTTCTGGTTCAAGCTTTCGGTGGCCATCTCCGGCTCATAAGGGCGCATCTTGAAGCTATTCTCGGCACTGCTTACCTTGTCATCTGCCTTGGAACTCCTCTGGGTGCTTACATCCAAGTCATGTTGACACCCACTTTGACTCCGTCTCAGCCGTGGAACCGGTCATCTTCTCTCTGCAGCAAACAGCTTAGCATGTCGACCTCGACGGACATGAGCTCCTTCGAACCCGTCCTCCTCAACGGCCCTAGCGATTGGAGGAAATGGATCGCCCAGATACAGCGACTTGCGCTGGAGGATGGTGTTTGGCACCTCGTCGATCCCTCCGTTGCGGATAAGCCCGTTCTCACTAGACCTTGCGAGCCCAGGGCTTCCCAAGTAAAGCCGGAAGCCGAAGAGCCCGAAGATCTGGAGGGTTACGAAACCCACAAGCTCGAGTTTCTTTACTCGGCTTACCGCGTTCAAAAAATGGATTTCGACAAAAAGGAGAGGGCGCTGTCAGCCCTTAACAATGTCGTCATTGGGACCGTGGGCCGATACTCCCATCTTGTCTCTAATCAGCATGATGTCGTCGCTAATCTGGCCCTCCTCAAGGCCAGAGTACCGCCATCAGACTGGGCCATCAAGATGCAAGCCCGGAACCGCTACAGGGCCCTGCTCAGGACTCCCGATGTGTCCAAGATGGAAGCCTGGATCGATGCTTGGCAATTGGCTCTCGACGAAGCTACAAGCCTGAATCTGCCGGATGTCCAGGGGCTTCTTCCCACCCAAGATTTTCTGCAGGCCGTCTCGGTGATTGATGCTTCTTTCGCGACGTTCTGGACGCAGACAATCGAGTTCAGGGCGTTTGAGGGTGCCGAGGATTGGGAAAGCTCCATCCCTGATGGGATTAAGATTAGTGAGATATTCAGCAGGACTGCCAAGTTGGAGGCTTTGACGCCCCCTGCACTCAGTGCAGACACTGGAGGGCATGGGGTGTAAGACGTCAACCTTGAAGACTCACGTATGGGACCTACCCTAGACGAGGAACAGACACGTCGTGAAGCTCCTGCGTGAGCAAGCTTACATCAAATCTACATGGAGCATTACACGCGCATGATCCAAGGCAAACAAAGCTTGACGACCTTGGGCAGATAGCTGCCGACCTGCATGCCGGGGACAATGCCGACGTCTCTGCCGCTCAAGCTCAACAAGTCGGTGATACAGGCAAGGCATTCACCTAGGCATGGCGTTGCGAGCCCGACATGTGAAGCCCGTCTACGAATACATTCACAGATAAGACGGTCCCGGATGGGGCAGCGGGCCGATCTGTCCGAGATGACAGGCCCGGCGATCAGAGCCAAGTCCAGCGCGGCCGGGGGATCTTTTGCGCCTACCTGGGTACCTATATAGCAGCTGCCTGGAGAGAGCGCGTGTCCGGCCTGGCCGATGCCCGTGATAAAGAGCGAGAAAGCAAGAACAGGGGATCGAATTGACGGCGGCAGATCCGCAGTCCCCGGCTTTAAAGTAGACATGGAGAGTGGAGGAAGGATGAGCTGCCAAGCCGGCGGAGGCTTAACCTGGGTAGAGGACCGTCTGGGGCGAGGAAGAAGGAAGGCTGACCGACTTGGATGCTTAAACGTGTTCGTGACGACGGGTGCAAGGTGCAAGGTGCAACGTCGCCAAGGTACGTTGCGGCTTGTGATGGCCATCTGCAGATGAGTGGTGAGGTTGAACACGGCAGCGGGCATGACGGTTCCTGAGAGACCCCACGACCGTATTACGTACATATAAGCCAGCGCCAATGAGTGCTGGAAAATAAGATATTTGATGTGATGATGCCTTGATGCGATGCAACGCGGATGCTAATGAAAAAGGCCGGAGTAATCAAGCCGTCTCTCTGCTCTCCACTGCCAATACTAAGCTCCCGTTTCTCTCTCTCCCTCTGCTCTTCAGTCCCATCCCTCCTCTCTTCCCTTTATTGCGCTCCTTCGCTTCCCTCCTCTTCCACCTTGTCTCCGCCATCTCCCTGACAGATCGCATCCATCCCTTGGAGTTGAAGACGATTAGGGACGCGGTGGAGCGTCAGCCTGCTAGGGGCGGGTGCTTATCAATCAATCTGTGCAAGGTACTGGAGCGGGTTGCTGCGCGTGACTGTCGCACCACTGCGCCACGCAAAGGTACCCTACCGGTACTTCGTCTGCCGCTTTCCGACAGCTCCTCGGTTAGCAGAGTCTCGGCCCGGTCCAATCAGGGCAAGTCGCGCCACCAGGGTTCCTGCTGCAGAACGGCAACCAAGATTTGTTGCTGCTCATCCATCTTCTTCTTTTCCTCCAGCCCTCAGTCCTCTTATTCAACTCGACAAACGCGTCCATCGCCTACATCACCAGGCCAGATCAAAGGAGTCTTCTCCTTGCTTCTCATCGTCGACTGTTTATCCGATTAGTCGCTGTCGTCGGAGCCACGCGCTGCGACTCAACTCGCGCCGCGCCATGGCCGGCTCTTCGAAATGGGCGTGGTCCAAGAGCACCCGTATCAAGGTGATGCTCGTCATCGACACTGCCTTCTTCCTCGTCGAGCTCATCGCCGGCTTTCTCGCGCACTCTCTGGCTCTCACAGCCGACGCCTTCCACATGGTTCGTCCCCTCCGGCCGTTGAGTCGCGTCTGCGTCGCGGAATACCATGGCGCCGGCTAATGCGCCCTTGCTTTTAGTTGAACGATATCATCTCCCTGGTTATTGGCCTGTGGGCAGTCGTTGCCGCGCAAAAGGCGACGACGGATGAGTTTACGTTTGGCGTACGTTTTGTGTGGCCTCTTTCTCCCCTGCTGGCACCCGAGCTGACCGCCTCTCTCGCCTCGACCAGTGGGTGCGCGCCGAAATCCTGGGCGCTTTTTTCAATGCAGTCTTCCTCATCGCCCTCTGCGTCTCCATCGTCCTCGAGGCTCTCACCCGATTCGTCGAGCCCCCCGACATTAGCAACCCGAAACTCATTCTCATCGTCGGATGCGCCGGTCTCTTCTCCAACCTGCTGGGCTTTTTTGTCCTCGGCGGCCACGGCCATGGACATTCCCATGAAGACCACGGTGAAGAGGGTCATGATCACTCCCACCACCATGTTCACGACCACGATATCGAGGCTGCAGCAGCCATTGCAAACGAAGACGGCCCCGTCAACGATGTTCTCCCCGAGGCCGTCGTCAGGCGCGTCACAGCAAATGCTGACGGATCTGCAACGGATGGCCCTGAGACATCGCGCCGCATACGGTTCGGTGGCGAGACATCTGTTCATGACGACAGTGGTGCTAGGGGCGGCCGTGCGGCGGCACAACCCAGGGGACGCCGACGTCGGCAATCCAGTAAGAGTGGACATTCGCGATTTGCCAGCATCGAGGACATGAGCATCCATCCAGCAAGCTTTAGGCAGGGTATTCTAGCCGCCAGTCTGGCGGCCGCATCGTCATCGTCCAACCCGTCGGGATCGGCTGGTGGCGACGAATCGCTGCAGGCGGACTCTGACGCCGAGGCCGACGAAGATTCGCCTCTTCTAAGGGGCTCCAGGGGTAACGGCGGGACGACGCAGGTCAAGTCGGCCGGCAGCTGTTCGGCTGCTGCGTCCAAAAAGGGCCGGTCTCGGCGCGACTCGAGCGTTCACGACGGCCATCACCATACGTTTCCCCGAAAGGCAGGCCACAAGGCCGGTGGTCACGGGCACAACCACGGCGACATGGGCATGAATGCCATGGTGCTTCACGTGCTTGGAGATGCGCTGGGCAACGTGGGCGTCATCATAACGGCCCTCATCATCTGGCTCACAGACTGGCCGGGCAAGGCCTACGCCGACCCAGCCGTATCTCTCGTCATCACAGCCATTATACTCAAGACATCGATCCCGCTCACGCTGGCGACGGCACGGGTCTTGCTGCAGGCGACGCCCGAGAACATCAGCATCCAGGAGATCCGGCAGGACATTGAGCGGCTTCCAGGCGTCGTCAGCTGCCACCACGTTCACGTATGGCAGTTGTCGGACACCAAGGTGGTGGCGAGTCTGCACCTCCAGGTGTCGTTTCCCATCAACACGCACAGCGGCGAGAAGTACATGCAGCTGGCCAGGCGGGCTCGCAAATGTCTGCACGCGTACGGGATACACAGCGCCACGATCCAGCCCGAGTTCTGCCTGGACCAGACGCACCAGCACGACCGCGAGGCAGCCGCCATGACGCTGGACGGCGTGGCGGCCAGTAGCGACGGCGTCTGCGATACCGGGTGCCTGTTATCGTGCGTGGACGACTGCAAGGCGCAGGGGTGCTGTCCCGGCCAGGACGCATCGTCACAGGCTTCGTCTCTGCGTCGGGGTAGCCAATCGTCGCACGGAGAGGCCTGAAATGAGGTGGTGGTGAAGGGCATGGATGTGCGTACAGGATGGGTCGTCCAAGGGCGTCTCTATCTGGCCTTTCTTCTGGTCATCCGGGGCGTTGTCTGGTCTATATCTATCTGGCGTCTACGTCGTGGGAAACGGGCGTTTTGGGGTGCCTGGCCAGTGGGAGATGGGGTTGATGGCGGCGTTTGCGGGAGCGGAGTACGAGTATTCGTACAAGAGACTGACTTGTGATGGAGGAGGTATTCGTACTTTTGCAGAGAGATGTCGAACAGCGTTCTCTTTGGTTCGGGAGACTCTGTCTTCAGCCTGGAAAGTGTCAGTGGTCTCGCCTCTTCCGGATCCCAGCATGAGCTGGACAAGAAGCCAGGGGGGAAGAAACCGGCTTGTATACAGCTTTGGGGGCGAAGCGGACGTATGCGGACGCGGAAAACGAGCACTCACAGAGTAACGACGCGGCCTCCCATCAAGCATTCCGTATCCGTCTGCAGAGAGCCGCGGAGCAGTACGAATATGCGAATAGCAGCCGAAGCCAATCAGCCCCTTTCCTAGAGGCCAGATGGAAGAAGGATTGAGCTTTTGCTCCCCCCCCCCTTCCCCCCGGCGGCACCCCTGGTTGTGACGGTTGGGGCTGAAGACGGAGGTAGACTGAATTGCCACTCGCTTGCTTGCTTGCTTGCTTACCTGCTTTTTTTTTTTTTTTTCCTTTATTCGCCTATGTACGTGGGCGTGGCGAGGCAAAGGCAAGGCAAGGCAGGGCAGGGGAAGGAATGGGGCGATGCGACGGTGCTGTTTTTATGTGAGTCGTGTCTGCGATGGGGTCTTGGCCTTCTGGACCTGGACCTGGGTCTGGACATGGGATGAGGATATCGTGGGTCGGTGTTTGCTCATGACGCTTGCTGTCTTGACGGAGGTGGACTGCTGCTTGGCATCTCAAACATGAGTGTTGCTGGTTAATACGATTCATACATTGCGTGTTCATACATACATACATACATAGATATCCCGAGACGATTCACAACCACCACTCAAGACGGCAAACTCCAAGCATATCGCCTTGATAACCGGCGCTGCATGTCGTGCCCGTCCGTCTGACCGACGTCTCAGACTATACGGCTATCGTACAAGGTATTTCTTACCCCCCCCCTCCCCTGCCCCCCTTGAAATCACAATTCATTTTGTCAACTCTTTGCATTTCACATCTGCGGCCTGCTGTCATGTACGCACGCATCTGTACAGGCACAAGCAAGGCCCGCGTCCAAGCCCCAAGGCAGACCCGCCAGAAAACACACACACACACCCACGGCGCTGCGAGAGCCGTCAGACGATACAACATATTTCCTGATGGCTCCAAAATAAAATAAAAAAAAAGTAGGAAAAAAAAAAAGGGCAAGACTTTTCTTACTTTGTGTCGCTATCCATGGTCAGACTCAGGGGATATCCCGGGGCGAAAAGAGAGGACGAGGTGTCATTGGTTCCCCGTTATATGTCTCCCTTTGTTGGTACTTTTTTTTTTTTTTTTTTTTTTTGGTGGATTTCCTTTTTTTTTGCTTGTTTTTTGTTTTTTTTTT